>CAUDMG010001399.1:320000-369973 GCA_958450375.1 Homarus gammarus
TATTTGTGAACCTATTGGGTTTTACAAGTTATAACAAGTCATACATTTTCTCCTCAATTGGAATATGAACATGAGACCAATAGACTTCAAGCTCAGTATTATAACCACTCACTTACCGGTAAAATTGTGAGCATCAATATAAAATTAAACATAAATAACAAGCATATGACATCTGTTATAAACAAAACAATTTTATTTGCAGTTAACTCAATATTTCTTTTTAAGTTTTCCTAATATTTCTCTTCATTTTGGAAACATTTCCATAATTATTGATGGTCGAACTTAGAGCTGATGTCACATTAAAATTTTCTTCATGAAAAAATATGATTGTAGATTTTGCAATTGAGTCATATTTACGTTCTTAACATTTTGTTGGGCATATCCTCGTCCTTGGGGCATTGTATGTTGATCATGACAGCAGGAAATAAGTAAGATGTAATGAATGAATGGAGGATTTTCAGTTAACGACAGAATAATATAAAAAAATAAAATAAAAGTAAGACAATAGTATCCTGGTGTGTTTCTTTGTCAAAAGGCAAAAGGTTTTTATGTAAATTCAGATTTCAGATAAGATTTGACAAACTTTCAAAGTATAGGCAAATATGTGAGGAATGGCTCGTATATGATAATTTACTTAATTAACATATGACAAAAGTCTGAATATTTTGTGCACGATGATCAAGGATTGCATGAGGATAATGGGTTGCACGATAATTATGGGATGCACGAAGATCATGGGGTGCACGGGGATCATGGGGTGCACGAGGATCATGGAGTGCACGATGATCATGGGTTGCACGAGGATCATGGGGTGCACGAGAATCATGGAGTGCACGAAGATCATAGGCTGCATGAGGATTCTGAAATACACGAGCATCATGGAGTGCACGATGATCAAAGGCTGCACGATGATCATGAACTGCATGAGGATCACAGGGCGCATAAGGAGCATAGAGTGCATGAGGATCATGGGGTGCACAAGGATCATGAAGTGCATGAGGATCATAGGGTGAACAAGGATCATGGAGTGCATGAGGATTCGGGCGTAAACGAGCCTCATGGGGTGCACAAGGATCATGGAGTGCATGAGGATCATAGGGTGCACGAGGATCACGCAGTGCATGAGGATCATAGGGTGCATAAGGATCATTGAATGCATGAGGATCATGGGGTGCACAAGGATCATGGGGTGCATGAGGATCATAGGGTGCACAAGGATCATGGAGTGCATGAGGATCATAGGGTGCACAAGAATCATGGAGTGCTTGAAGATCATAGGGTGCACAAGGATCTTGGAGAGCATGAGGATCATAGGGAGCACAAGGCACAAGGATCATGGGGAGCATGAGGATCAGAGGGTACACAAGGATCATGAAGTGCATGAGGATCAAGGGGTGCATAAGGATCATGGGGTGCATGAGGATCATAGGGTGCACAAGGATCATGGGGTGCAAGAGGATCATGGGGTGCATGAGGATCATGGGGTGCACAAGGATCATGAAGTGCAGGAGGATCATGGATTGCACAAGGAACATAGAGTGCATGAGGATCTTGGGGTGCACAAGGAAATGGGGGTGCATGAGGATAATGGGGAGCACAAGGATCATGGAGTGCAAGAGGATCGTGGGGTACACAAGGATCATGAGGTGCACGAGGATCATGGGGTGCACAAGGATCATCGGGGTGCACAAGGATCATGGGGTGCATGAGGATCATGGGGTGCACAAGGATCATGGGGTGCATCAGGATTATGGGATGCACAAGGATCATGAAGTTGCATGAGGATCATGGGGTGGACATGTATCATGAAGTGCATGAGGATCAAGGGTTGCACAAGGATCATGAAGTGCATGAGGATCATGGATTGCACAAGGAACATGGAGTGCATGAGGATCATGGGGTGCACAAGGAACTTGGGGGTGCATGAGGATCATGGGGAGCACAAGGATCATGGAGTGCATGAAGATCATGGGGTTCGCAAGGATCAAGGGCTGCATGGGGATCATGGGGTGCACGAGGATTACGCAGTGCACGAAGATTATGGGGTGCACGAGGATCATAGAGTGTATGAGGATCATGGAGTGCTTGAGGATCATAGGGTGCACAAGGATCATGAAGTGCATGAGGATCATGGGATGCACAAGGATGATGAGGTCCAGAAGGATCATGGGGTGCATGAGGATCATGGGGTGCACAAGGATCATGGGGGTGCATGAGGATCATGGGGTGCACAAGGATCATGGGGTGCAAGAGGATCATGGGGTGCACAAGGATCATGGGGTGCATGAGGATTATGGGGTGCACAAGGATCATGGGGGTGCATGAGGATCATGGGGTGCACAAGGATCATGAAGTGCATGAGGATCAAGGGGTGCACAAGGATCATGAAGTGCATGAGGATCATGGATTGCACAAGGAACATGGAGTGCATGAGGATCTTGGGTGTGCACAAGGAAATGGGGGTGCATGAGGATAATAGGGAGCACAAGGAACATGGAGTGCAAGAGGATCATTGGGTGCACAAGGATCATGAGGTGCACGAGGATCATGGGGTGCACAAGGATCATCGGGGTGCACAAGGATCATGGGGTGCATGAGAATCATGGGGTGCATAAGGATTATGGGGTGCATGAGGATTATGGGGTGCACAAGGATCATGGGGTGCATGAGGATCATGGGGTGCACAAGGCTCATGGGGGTGCATGAGGATCATGGAGTGCACAAGGATGATGGGGTGCATGGGATCGTGGGGTGCACAAGGATCATGAAGTGCATGAGGATCATGGAGTGCACAAGGATCATGGAGTGCATGAGGATTTTTGCATACATTAGCCTCATCGGATGCACCAGGATCATGGAGTGAATGAGGATGAGGGGGTAAACGATGATCATGGAGTGCATGAGGATCATAGAGTGTACAAGGAACATGAGGTGCATGAGGATCATAGGGTGTACAAGGATCATGGAGTGCATGAGGATCAAGGGGAGCACAAGGCACACGGATCATTAGGTGCATGAGGATCATGGGGTACACAAGGATCATGGAATGCATGAGGATTATCTGGTGCACAAGGAACATGGGGGTGAATTAGGATCAAGGGGAGCACAAGGATCATGGAGTGTTTGAGGATCATGGGGTAAACAAGGATCATGGGGGTGCATGAGGATCATGGGGTGCACAAGGATCATGGGGTGCATGAAGATTTTGGGGTGCAAAAGGATCATGGGGGTGCATGAGGATCATGGCGTGCACAAGGATCATGGGGTGCATGATGATCATGGGGTGCACAAGGATCATGGGGTGCATGAAGATTTTGGGGTGCACAAGGATCATGGGGGTGCATGAGGATCATGGGGTACACAAGGATCATGAAGTGCATGAGGATCATGGGGTGCACAAGGATCATGGGGTCCATGAGGATTATGGGGTGCACAAGGATCATGGAGTTGCATGACGATCATGGGGTGCACAAAAATCATCTAGTGCATGAGGATCAAGGGGTGCACAAGGATCATGAAGTGCATGAGGATCATGGATTGCACAAGGAACATGGAGTGCATGAGGATCATGGGGTGCACAAGGAACATGGGGGTGCATGAGGATCATGGGGAGCACAAGGATCCTGGAGTGCATGAGAATCATGGGGATCGCAAGGATCATGGGGTGCATGGGGATTATGGGGTGGCCGAGGATCACGCAGTGCACGAAGATTATGGGATGCACGAGGATCATAGAGTGCACGAGGATCATGGAGTGCTTCAGGATCATTGGGTGCACAAGGATCATGAATTGCATGAGGATCATGGGGTGCACAAGGATCATGGGGTGCATAAGGATCATGGATTGCACAAGGAACATGGAGTGCATGATGATCATGGGGTGCACAAGGAACATGGGGTGCATGAGGATAATGGGGAGCACAAGGATCATGGAGTGCAAGATGATCATGGGGTGCACAAGGATCATGAGGTGCACGAGGATCATGGGATGCACAAGGATCATCGGGGTGCACAAGGATCATGGGGTACATGAGAATCATGGGGTGCACAATGATCATGGGGTGCATGAGGATTATGGGGTGCACAAGGATCATGGAGTTGCATGAGGATCATAGGGTGCACAAGTATCATGAAGTGCATGAGGATCAAGGGGTGCACAAGGATCATGAAGTGCATGAGGATCATGGATTGCACAAGGAACATGGAGTGCATGAGGATCATGGGGTGCACAAGGAATATGGGGGTGCATAAGGATCATGGGGAGCACAAGGATCATTTAGTGCATGAGGATCATGGGGTTCGCAAGGATCATGGGGTTCACAAGGATCATGGGGTGCATGGGGATCATGGGGTGCACGAGGATCACGCAGTGCACGAAGATTATGGGGTGCACGAGGATCATAGAGTGCACGAGGATCATGGAATGCTTTAGGATCATAGGGTGCACAAGGATCATGAAGTGCATGAGGATCATGGGGTGCAAAAGGATCATGGAGTGCATGAGGATTCTTGCATACATTAGCCTCATGGGATGCACCAGGATCATGGAGTGAATGAGGATCAGGGGGTAAACGAAGATCATGGAGTGCATGAGGATCATAGAGTGCACAAGGAACATGAGGTGCATGAGGATCATGCGGTGTACAAGGATCATGGAGTGCATGAGGATCATAGGGAGCACAAGGCACAAGGATCATTAGGTGCATGAGGATCATGGAGTACACAAGGATCATGGAATGCATGAGGATCATGGGGTGCACAAAGAACATGGGGGTGAATTAGGATCAAGGGGAGCACAAGGATCATGGAGTGTATGAGGATCATGGGGTAAACTAGGATCATGGAGGTGCATGAGGATCATGGGGTGCACAAGGATCTTGGGGTGCATGAGGATCATGGGGTGCACAAGGATCATGGGGTGCATGAAGATCATGGGGTGCACAAGGATCATGGGGTGCATGAGGATTTTGGGTCGCACAAGGATCATGGGGGTGCATGAGGATCATGGGGTACACAAGGATCATGAAGTGCATGAGGATCATGAGGTGCACAAGGATCATGGGGTGCATGAGGATCATGGGGTGCACAAGGATTATGGAGTGCAAAGGCTCATAGGGTGCATGACGATCATGGGGTGCACAAGGATCATGGGGTGCATGAGGATCATGGGGAGCACAAGGATCATGGAGTGTATGAGGATCATGGGGTGAATAAGGATCATGCAGTGCAAAGGATCATAGGGTGCATGTGGATCATGTGGTGCACAAGGATCATGGAGTGCTTGAAGATCATAGGGCGCACAAGGATCTTGGAGTGCATGAGGATCATAGGGTGCACAAGGCAAAAGGATCATGTTGAGCATGAGGATCATGGGGTACACAAGGATCATGGAGTGCATGAGGATCATAGGTTGCACAAGGATCATGGGGGGTGCATGAGGATCATGGAGTGAATGAGGATCATAGGGAGCACATAGCATGAGGATCATTAGGTGCATGAGGATCATGGGATACACAAGGATCATGGAATGCATGAGGATCATGGGGTGCACAAGGAACATGAGGGTGAATTAGGATCATGGGGAGCACAAGGAACATGGGGGTGCGTGAGGATAATGGGGAGCACAAGGATCATGGAGTGCATGAGGATCATGGAGTGCACAAGGATCATGAGGTGCACGAGGATCATGGGGTGCACAAGGATCATCGGGGTGCACAAGGATCATGGGGTGCATGAGGATCATAGGGTGTTCAAGGATCATGTACTGAATGAGGATTATGGGGTGCACAAGGATCATGGAGTGAATGAGGATCATAGGGAGCACAAGGCACAAGGATAATGGGGTGCATGATAATCATGGGGTACTCAAGGATCATGGAGCGCATGAGGATCATAGGGTGCACAAGGATCATACATCGCATGAGGATCATGGGGTGCACAAGGATCATGGGATGCATGAGGATCATAGGGTGCACAAGGATCATAGGGGTGCATGAAGATCATGGGGTGCACAAGGATCATGAATTGCATGAGGATCTTGTGGTGCACAAGGATCATGAAGTGCATCAGGATCATGGATTGCACAAGGAACATGAAGTGCATGAGGATCTTGGGGTGCACAAGGATCATGGGATGCATGAGGATCGTAGGGAGCACAAGGCACAAGGATCATGGGATGCATGAGGATCATGGGGTACACAAGGATCATGGAATGCATGAGGATCATGGGGTGCACAAAAAACTTGGTGGTGAATTAGGATCATTGGGAGCACAAGGATCATGGAGTGTATGAAGATCATGCGGTAGACAAAGATCATGTGGGTGCATGAGGATCATGGGGTGTACAAGGATCAGGGGGTGCATGAGGTTCATAGGGAGCACAAGGATCATGAGGTGCAAAAGGATCATAGGGTGCATGAGGATCATGGAGTACACAAGGATCATGGAGTGTATGAAGATCATGCGCTAAACAAGGATCGTGGGGAGCACAAGGATCATGGGGAGCATGAGGATCATGGGTACCCAAGGAACATGGGATGCACGAAGATCATGGGGTGCACAAGGATCATGGGGTGCAAAAGGATCATGGGGTGCATGAGGATCATGGGGTGCACAAGGAGCATGGAGTGTAAAGGATTATACGGTGCATGAGGATCATGGGGTGAATAAGGGTCATGGGGTGCATGAGGATCATGGGGTGCACAATCATCTTGCAGTGAAAATCATCATAGGGTGCATGAGGATCATGGGGAGCACAAGGATCATGGAGTGTATGAGGATCATGGGATGAATAAGGATCATGGGGGTGCATGAGGATCATGGAGTGAATGAGGATAAGGGGGTAAACGATGATCATGGAGTGCATGAGGATCATAGGGTGCACAAGGAACATGAGGTGCATGAGGATCATGAGGTGCACAAGGATCCTGGAGTGCATGAGCATGATAGGGAGCACATAGCATGAGGATCATTAGGTGCATGAGGATCATGGGGTACACAAGGATCATGGAATGCATGAGGATCATGGGGTGCACAAAAATCTTGGTGGTGAATTAGGATCATTGGGAGCACAAGGATCATCGAGTGTATGAAGATCATGCGGTAAACAAGGATCATGAATTGCATGAAGATCATGGCGTGCACAGGGATCATGAAGTGCATGAGGATCATGGATTGCACAAGTAACATGGATTGCATGTGGATCTTGGGGTGCACAAGGAACATGGGGGTGCATGAGGATCATGGGGAGCACAAGGATCATGGACTGCATGAGGATCATAGGTTGAACAAGGATAATGGGGTGCACGATGATCATGGGGTGCCCAAGGATCAGCAGGGTGCACAAGGATCTTGTGGTGCATGAGGATCGTGGAGTGCATAAGGATCATGGAGTGCATGAGGATTCTTGCATACATGAGCCTCATGGGATGCACAAGGATCATGGAGTGCGTGAGGATCAGAGGGTAAACGAGGATTATGGAGTGCATGAGGATCATGGAGTGCACAAGGATCATGAAATGCATGAGGATCATGGGGTGCACAAAGATCATGGGGTGCATGAGGATCATAGGGTGCACAAGAATCATGGGGGTGCCTGAGGATCATAGGGTGCACAAGGATCATGAATTGCATGAGGATCATGGGGTTGCACAAGGATCATGGAGTGCATGAGGATCATAGGGAGCACAAGGCACAAGGATCATGGGGTGCATGATAATCATGGGGTACACAAGGATCATGGAGTGCATGAGGATCATAGGGTGCACACTGCACAAGGATCATGCAGTGCATGAGGATCAGGGGGTGCACAAGGATCATGGGTGCATGAGGATCAGGGGGTGCACATGGATTATGGGGGTGCATGAGGATCAAGGGGTGCACAAGGATCATTGGATGCACAAGGATCATGAGGTGCTTGAGGATCATGGGGTGCATGGGGATCATGGGGTGCACAAGGATTATGAAGCGCATGAGGATGATGAGGTGCACAAGGATCATGGAGTGCATGAAGATTCTTGCGTACATGAGCCTCATGGCATGCACAAGGATCATGGAGTGCATGAGGATCATGGGGAAAACGAGGATCATGGAGTGCATGAGGATCATAGGGTGCACAAGAATCATGTACTGCATGAGGATCATGGGGTGTACAAGGATCATGGAGTGCATGAGGATCATAGGGTGCACAAAAATCATGTACTGCATGAGGATCATAGGGAGCACAAGGCACAAGGATCATGGGGTGCATGAAGATCATGGAGTGCACAAGGATCATGGGTGCATGAGGATCATGGGGTGCACAAGGATCATTGGGTGCATGAGGATCATGGGGTGCACATGGATCATGGAATGCATGAGGATCTTGGGGTGCACAAGGATCATGGGATGCATGAGGATCGTAGGGAGCACAAGGCACAAGGATCATTAGGTGCATGAGGATCATGGGGTACACAAGGATCATGGAATGCATGAGGATCTTGGGGTGCACAAGGATCATGGGATGCATGAGGATCGTAGGGAGCACAAGGCACAAGGATCATGGGATGCATGAGGATCATGGGTTACACAAGGATCATGGAATGCATGAGGATCATGGGGTGCACAAAAAACTTGGTGGTGAATTAGGATCATTGGGAGCACAAGGATCATGGAGTGTATGAAGATCATGCGGTAAACAAAGATCATGTGGGTGCATGAAGATCATGGTGTGCACAAGGATCAGGGGGTGCATGAGGTTCATAGGGAGCACAAGGATCATGAGGTGCAAAAGGATCATAGGGTGCATGAGGATCATGGAGTACACAAGGATCATGGAGTGTATGAAGATCATGCGCTAAACAAGGATCATGGGGAGCACAAGGATCATGGGGAGCATGAGGATCATGGGTTCTCAAGGAACATGGGATGCAAGAAGATCATGGGGTGCACAAGGATCATGGGGTGCAAAAGGATCATGGGGTGCATGAGCATCATGGGGTGCACAAGGAGCATGGAGTGTAAAGGATTATAGGGGGCATGAGGATCATGGGGTGAATAAGGGTCATGGGGTGCATGAGGATCATGGGGTGCACAATCATCTTGCAGTGAAAATCATCATAGGGTGCATGAGGATTATGGGGAGCACAAGGATCATGGAGTGTATGAGGATCATGGGATGAATAAGGATCATGGGGGTGCATGAGGATCATGGAGTGAATGAGGATAAGGGGGTCAACGATGATAATGGAGTGCATGAGGATCATAGGGTGCACAAGGAACATGAGGTGCATGAGGATCATGAGGTGCACAAGGATCCTGGAGTGCATGAGCATCATAGGGAGCACATAGCATGAGGATCATTAGGTGCATGAGGATCATGGGGTACACAAGGATCATGGAATGCATGAGGATCATGGGGTGCACAAAAATCTTGGTGGTGAATTAGGATCATTGGGAGCACAAGGATCATGGAGTGTATGAAGATCATGCGGTAAACAAGGATCATGAATTGCACGAAGATCATGGCGTGCACAAGGATCATGAAGTGCATGAGGATCATGGATTGCACAAGTAACATGGAGTGCATGTGGATCTTGGGGTGCACAAGGAACATGGGGGTGCATGAGGATCATGGGGAGCACAAGGATCATGGACTGCATGAGGATCATAGGTTGAACAATAGGGTGACAATAGTGCATAGGGGTGAATTTCTAAAATTGATTAAATGGAATGGCCATTGGTCCAATACTGCGTACCCATAAAAAACGAACACAGGCGAAATCCTGGGTCATTTGGACAATATTTAGAGGTAGCTCAAGTCAATTGAAGTTTTTTCCTTATAGGCAAAAAATACGAATATTTATAATATGCCGGTTTATTTTAAAATTTACATATTGAGCAAGTTTATGTGTACACTGTACATATAAATGATTAATTCCTTTTTAAAATGAAACTGCAGTGAACACGCTTACATCAATGGGTGGGAGAGGTGTGGACAACCCATTCATTGTTTTCGCTTTTTGCTTGTAAGGTCCTGTTTTGATGTCCCTGGTTGTGACCGCCTCTGCTCTTCAACAACCTGCAGCAGATGTTGACGCTGGTCTTCACTCTTCGTGATCTTGCTGTTGAATGCCTGTATCAAGGCAATCCCTCTCTCTGCAGTGTCGTTGATGACTCTGAGACCACCCACAACTGCGACGCCAGTTTTGAAGTCTTCATCATCAGACCATGTGTCAGGTTCCTTGGACAAAAAAGAAGTCTTCATTTTGAGACTTTCAAATAGAAAGTTTGATCCTCTAGAAGCAAAGTCTGAGAGCTGCTTTGTGGGAAGGGAAGATGTGGCAGGAAGAGCAGCACGTTTTGGTGAATCCTCGGTCGCCTTCCTCTCAACGATTGCCCGAACTATGTTTGTCTTCATTGTTGCATTAACTTGTGGATCGAAGAGTGCAAGACCCACCAAGCCTTCACTGAGGTACCACAGGTGACGACCGAAGACTGTGAGACATGTTCTTGATATTTTGACGTCGTGGTACTCTGACAGGTCTTGGAGGAGCCGCAAATCATTAGCAGGAGCGGAGGATGGAACGGAGGCCGTGAACCGTGCACTGACATACACCTCTAGCACAAAGAATGTGAATCGTTTCAAGCCTAATGTCTCACGAGCAGTTAGTTTAAACTGGTTAGCAAAAATCAGGATCTTCATGACATAAATGAGCTTAGCCATCCACCGTGCTCGGTGAAGTGCTCCGGGCCGTCGGAGATTAAACTTGGGTAGAGCTCCATCGAGACACCTGATTGCTAGCTCCAGTACCTCACGGTAATCATCACGTGACTGCTGCTTCTTGCCCAGATGATGTTTCCAGCAACAGATGAGGTCATCTCGTTTCTCGTACAAACTTGGAGGGAGGTCTGAGAGAGGGCTGTAGTCATCTTGACTGATGTCCTTCCACTTATGCTTGAAGCGAGAGAAGAGAGTAATATCTGTTCCAGAGGAAGGCCCCATACATTCCACATACGCTTTCTCGGCAACAAGCTCAAGGATGTGGTGACGACACGCGAGATGCAGAAGACGGCGGCCGAGTTTCTGCTCCAGAATGACACATGCCCCCGACAAGTGCCCAGTGTTTGAAGCTGTTGTGTCAAAACTGAGTGCTGAAACACTCTCTGATATTTTCCACTCTTCCAGCGCTGCACTGACTGCTGTAGCAATGGCCTGTCCAGTCCCTGACAATAGTTTCGGGACACCAAGCAGCTTTTCAGTATTGATTCCGGAGACAAGAACGGCGATTCGGTCAACACTCGCTCCTTGTTCATCAGGAATAATTTTTCCATCCCAGTGCACAGTGAGCACTTCACTAGGTTGAAATTTTTCTTTAATTTCGTTGGCAATCCCAGAACGGTGGGTCGCTCGCGAAGTACGCACTGTCTCATAGTTTAAAACTAGTTCCATTGGGTCATGACCTAGACTAGCAGCCGTGGCACTGACGATCCGGAGAGCAGAGGGGTGACTGATCCCAGTGCAGTCCAATGTACTTGACATTTCAGGGGTGATAACTTTGAGAGTAGCACGTTTACGATTGGAAGAAGATACCACTGGTGATATCGCTAGGGAACTTGTAGATGATGACGAGCTTGATTGTGATTCTGTTTCAGACGAAGAACCCAACTCATCATATTCAAGAGCAGAACTGGCTTGATTCTGTTGTAGAGATTGCTTACTCTTGCTTTCTTCCCGACGCTTCATGGAGCAAGCAATCTTTTTGTCTACTCCTGCCATTACACCTCTTCTCCCTTTTTCTCGTTGCGCTGCCAGGAATGCTCGGTCTTCTTTGATGGTCAAGAGCTGCATTGCCTTGGGTGGGCAACATCGAAGAGGTCCTCTAACTCATCACAAAAAGTTTCCTCTTTCTTACGTTGTGTGTCTGTAGTGCGAGTGCAGTTTTTCTTAAGTCCCTTCCACATTAAAAAATGATCCACTACCTTTCGTCCAATACTCTTCTCAGTTATGGTAGGAATCCGTGCTTTATTCCAGAAACTAATAACCGATGCTGCAACTTCACTCGCAGAATCATTCACTGTTTTCTTATGTTCATTGTGACCGTGGAAAAACAGACGTAGAACATCTCCTCTTGAAGGAAGTTGTGCACCCGTGATTTCGGTTATGTGTTGACCAATGAGCCAAACTTCAGTTTTTGAACGTGTACTCGCCATTGAACCTGAAACAAACAAAAACATTTATGTAACTTATGTTGTTACTGTTATGCAAGCAACAGCACCCATAAAGCATACGGCATGCAAGATCACTTGTATAAAGTTTTTAAAGTGTTATATACCTAAATTGATGCATTGATTTTAGACAAAGACAATGGTACTAACCGTAATACTGCAACAAGAGCGACGCACACACACCCACCGTCACGTCTCACACACAACTGATGCTACTGTACCAGTCAGACACTGGCACACAACCTCTTCCCCCTACCCCGACTGACACCCGCCTCTCCCTCCCCTCTGCATTGCCAATAGCTGCACCAGCGAAAATACTCATTACTCATTTTTAGAAAAAATGTTAGGAACAACTTTAGTTTGAATTTGCATTCTACATATACCTGCAAAGTTTCATAGTAATCGGTTCATAAATAAAGAAATTAGAAAAAATCAATAATAATTTCAGTAGTGTTAACTTCATATGGCTTGAGCTACCTCTAAATATTGTCCAAATGACCCAGGATTTCGCCTGTGTTCTTTTTTCATGGGTACGCAGTATTGGATAAATGGCCATCTAAAAATAAAAACTTTCACTTTTCATTGTCACCCTATTGAACAAGGATAATGGGGTGCACGATGATCATGGGGTGCCCAAGGATCAGCAGGGTGCACAAGGATCTTGTGGTGCATGAGGATCGTGGAGTGCATAAGGATCATGGAGTGCATGAGGATTCTTGCATACATGAGCCTCATGGGATGCACAAGGATCATGCAGTGTGTGAGGATCAGAGGGTAAACGAGGATTATGGAGCGCATGAGGATCATGGAGTGCACAAGGATCATGAAATGCATGAGGATCATGGGGTGCACAAAGATCATGGGGTGCATGAGGATCATAGGGAGCACAAGGCACAAGGATCATGGGGTGCATGATAATCATGGGGTACACAAGGATCATGGAGTGCATGAGGATCATAGGGTGCACACTGCACAAGGATCATGCAGTGCATGAGGATCAGGGGGTGCACAAGGATCATGGGTGCATGAGGATCAGGGGGTGCACATGGATTATGGGGGTGCATGAGGATCATGGGGTGCACAAGGATCATTGGATGCACAAGGATCATGAGGTGCTTGAGGATCATGGGGTGCATGAGGATCATGGGGTGCACAAGGATTATGAAGCACATGAGGATCATGAGGTGCACAAGGATCATGGAGTGCATGAAGATTCTTGCATACATGAGCCTCATGGCATGCACAAGGATCATGGAGTGCATGAGGATCATGGGGAAAACGAGGATCATGGAGTGCATGAGGATCATAGGGTGCACAAGAATCATGTACTGCATGAGGATCATGGGGTGTACAAGGATCATGGAGTGCATGAGGATCATAGGGTGCACAAAAATCATGTACTGCATGAGGATCATAGGGAGCACAAGGCACAAGGATCATGGGGTGCATGAATATCATAGAGTGCACAAGGATCATGGGTGCATGAGGATCATAGGGTGCACAAGGATCATTGGGTGCATGAGGATCATGGGGTGCACATGGATCATGGGGTGCATGAGGATCATAGGGTGCACAAGGATCATGGAATGTATAAGGATCATAAGGTGCACAAGGATCATGGGGTGCATGAGGATCATTGGGTGCACAAGGATCATGAAGTACATGAGGATCATGGGGTATACAAGGATCATGAAGTGCATGAGGATAATGGGGCGCACAAGGATATCGAAGTGCATGATGTTCATGGGGTGCACAAGGATATCGAAGTGCATGAGGATCATGGAGTGCACAAGGATCATGGAGTGCATAAGGATTGTTGCATACATGAGCCTCATGGGATGCACAAGGATCATGGAGTGCGTGAGGATCAGGGGGTAAACGAGGATCATGGAGTGCATGAAGATCATAGGGTGCACAAGGATCATGTAATGCATGAGGATCATGGGGTGCACAATGATCATGGAGTGCATGAGGATCATGGAGTGCACAAGGATCATGAAATGCATGAGGATCATGGGGTGAACAAAGATCATGGGGTGCATGACGATCAGGGGGTGCACATGGATTATGGGGGTGCTTGAGGATCATGGGGTGCACAAGGATCATGGGGTGCATGAGGATCATAGGGTGCACAAGGATCATGGGGTGCATGAGGATCATGGGGTGCACAAGGATCATGAATTGCATGAGGATCATAGAGTGCACAAGGATCATGGAGTGCATGAGGATCATTGGGTGCACAAGGAACATGGGGGTGCATAAGGATCATGGGGAGCACAAGGATCCTCGAGTGCATGAGGACTATGGGGTGCACAAGGATCATGGTGTGCATGAGGATCATGGGATGCACAAAGATCATGAAGTACATGAGGATCATGAGGTACACAATGATCATGAAATGCAGAAGGATCATGGGGTGTACAAGGATCATGGAGTGCATGATAATCATGGGGTGCACACGGATCATGGGGTGCATGAGGATCATGGGGTGCACAAGGATCATGAAGTACATGAGGATCATGGGGTGCACAAGGATCATAAAGTGCATGAGGATCATGGGGTGCACAAGGATCATGAGGTGCATGAGGATCATGGGGTGCATGAGGATCATGGGGTGCACAAGGATCATGAAGTGCATGAGGATCATGGAGTGCCCAAGGATCATGGAGTGCATGAGGATTCTTGCATACATGAGCCTCATGGGATGCACAAGGATCATGGAGTGCGTGAGAATCATGGGGTAAACGAGGATCAAGGAGTGCATGAGGATCATAGGGCGCAAAAGGAACATGGGGATGCATAAGGATCATGGGGAGCACAAGGATCGTGAAGTGCATGAGGATCGTGGGATGCACAAGGATCATGAGGTGCATGAGGATCATGGGGTGCATGAAGATCATGGGGTGCACAAAGATCATGAAGCGCATGAGGATCATGGGGTGCACAAGGATCATGGAGTGCATGAAGATTCTTGCATACATGAGCCTCATGGGATGCACAAGGATCATGGAGTGCATGAGGATCATGGGGAAAAGGAGGATCATGGAGTGCATGAGGATCATAGGGTGCACAAGGATCATGGAGTGCATGAGGATCATGGGGAGCACAAGGATCCTCGAGTGCATGAGGACTATGGGGTGCACAAGGATCATGGTGTGCATGAGGATCATGGGATGCACAAAGATCATGAAGTACATGAGGATCATGAGGTACACAATGATCATGAAATGCATGAGGATCATGGGGTGTACAAGGATCATGGAGTGCATGATAATCATGGGGTGCACACGGATCATGGGGTGCATGAGGATCATGGGGTGCACAAGGATCATGAAGTACATGAGGATCATGGGGTGCACAAGGATCATAAAGTGCATGAGGATCATGGGGTGCACAAGGATCATGAGGTGCATGAGGATCATGGGGTGCATGAGGATCATGGGGTGCACAAGGATCATGAAGTGCATGAGGATCATGGAGTGCCCAAGGATCATGGAGTGCATGAGGATTCTTGCATACATGAGCCTCATGGGATGCACAAGGATCATGGAGTGCGTGAGAATCATGGGGTAAACGAGGATCAAGGAGTGCATGAGGATCATAGGGCGCAAAAGGAACATGGGGATGCATAAGGATCATGGGGAGCACAAGGATCGTGAAGTGCATGAGGATCGTGGGATGCACAAGGATCATGAGGTGCATGAGGATCATGGGGTGCATGAAGATCATGGGGTGCACAAAGATCATGAAGCGCATGAGGATCATGGGGTGCACAAGGATCATGGAGTGCATGAAGATTCTTGCATACATGAGCCTCATGGGATGCACAAGGATCATGGAGTGCATGAGGATCATGGGGAAAAGGAGGATCATGGAGTGCATGAGGATCATAGGGTGCACAAGGATCATGGAGTGCATGAGGATCATAGGGAGCTCAAGGAACAAGGATCATGGGGTGCATGATAATCATGGGGTACACAAGAATCATGCAGTGCATGAGGATCAGGGGGTGCACATGGATTATGGGGGTGCATGAGGATCATGGGGTACACAAGGATCATGGGATGCATGAGGATCATAGGGTGCAAAAGGATCATGTGGGTACATAAGGATCATGGGGTGCACAAGGATCATGGAGTGCAAGGGATCATAGGGTGCATGAGGATCATGGGGTGCACAAGGATCATTGAGTGCTTGAAGATCATAGGGCGCACAAGGATCTAGGAGTGCATGAGGATCATAGGGAGTACAAGGCAAAAGGATCATGGGGAGCATGAGGATCATGGGGTACACAAGGATCATGGAGTGCATGAGGATCATAGGGTGGACAAGGATCATGGAGTGCATGAGGATCATGGGGTGCAAAAGGATCATGAGGTGCATGAGGATCATAGGGTGCACAAGGATCATGCGGGTGCATGAGGATCAGGGGGTGCACAAGGATCATGGAGGCATGAAGATCATCGGGAGCACAAGGCACACGGATCAAAGAGTGCATGATGATCATGGGGTGCACACGGATCATTGGGGTGCATGAGAATCATGGGGTGCACAAACATCTTGGGGTGCATGAGGAGCATAGGGAGCAAAAGGCACAAGGATCATTAGGTGCATGAGGATCATGGGGTACACAAGGATCATGGAATGCATGAGGATCATGGGGTGCACAAGGAACATGGGGGTGAATTAGCATCATGGGGAGCACAAGGATCATGGAGTGTATGAGGATCATGGGGTGAACAAGGATCATGGGGTGCATGAGGATGATGGGGTGCACAAGGATCATGGGGTGCATGAGGATCATCGGGTGCAGAAGGATCATGGGGTGCATGAGGATCATGGGGTGCATGAGGATCATGGGGTGCACGAGGATCATGGGTTGTGTGAGGATGATGGGGTGAACGAGGATCATGGAGTGCATGAGGATCATAGGGTGCTCAAGGATCATGTACTGCATGAGGATTATGGTGTGCACAAGGATCATGGAGTGCATGAGGATCATAGGGAGCACAAGGCACAAGGATCATGGGGTGCATGATAATTATGGGGTACACAAGGATCATGGAGTGCATGAGGATCATAGGGTGCAATAGGATCATGGGGTGCATGAGTATCATGGGTTGCACAAAAATCATGGGGTGCATGGGGATCAAGAAGCGCATGAGGATCATGGAATGCACAAGGATCATGGAGTGCATCAGGATTCTTGCATACATGAGGCTCATGGGATGCACAAGGATCATGGAGTGCATCAGGATCATAGGGAGCACAAGGCACAATGATCATGGGGTGCATGATTATCATGGGGTACACAAGGATCATGGGGTGCATGAGGATCATGGGGTGCACAAGGATCATGAAGCGCATGAGGATCATGGGGTGCACAAGTATCATGGAGTGCATGAAGATTCTTGCGTACATGAGCCTCATGGAATGCACAAGGATCATGGAGTGCGTGAGGATCAGGGGGTAAACGAGGATCATGGAGTGCATGAGGATCATAGGGTGCACAAGGATCATGTAATGCATGAGGATCATGGGGTGCACAATGATCATGGAGTGCATGAGGATCATGGAGTGCACAAGGATCATGAAATGCATGAGGATCATGGGGTGCGCAAAGATCATGGGGTGCATGACGATTAGGGGGTGCACATGGATAATAGGGGTGCATGAGGATCATGGGGTGGAAAAGGATCATGGGGTGCATGAGGATCATAGGGTGCACAAGGATCATGGGGTTTCATGAGGATCATGGGGTGCACAAGGATCATGAATTGCTTGAGGATCATGGGGTTGCACAAGGATCATGAAGTGCATGAGGATCATAGGGTGCACAAGGTTCATGGAGTGCATGAGGATCATTGGGTGCACAAGGAACATGGGGATGCATAAGGATCATGGGGAGCACAAGGATCCTGTAGTGCATGAGGACTATGGGGTGCACAAAGAACATGGTATGCATGAGGATCATGGTATGCACAACGATCATGAAGTACATGAGGATCATGAGGTGCACAGTGATCATGAAATGCATGAGGATCATGGGGTGTGCAAGGATCATGGAGTGCATGAGGATCATGGGGTGCACACGGATCTTGGGGGTGCATGAGGATCATGGGGTGCACAAGGATCATGAAGTACATGAGGATCATGGGGTGTACAAGGATCATGAAGTGCATGAGGATCATGGGGTGCACAAGGATCATGAGGTGCATGAGGATCACGGGGTGCATGGGGATCATGGGGTGCACAATGATCATGAAGTGCATGAGGATCATGGGGTGCACAAGGATCATGAAGTGCATGAGGATCATGGAGTGCACAAGGATCATGGAGTGCATGAGGGTTCTTGCGTACATTAGCCTCATGGGATGCACAAGGATCATGGAGTGAATGAGGATGAGGGGGTAAGCGATGATCATGGAGTGCATGAGGATCATATGGTGCACAAGGAACATTAGGTGCATGAGGATCAGGGGGTGCTCAAGAATCATGGAGGCATGAGGAGCATAGGGAGCACAAGGCACACGGATCAAAGAGTGCATGATGAACAAGGGGTGCACACGGATCATGGGGGTGCAAGAGAATCATGGGGTGCACAAACATCATGGAGCACATGAGGAGCATAGGGAGCACAAGGCACAAGGATCATTAGGTGCATGAGGATCATGGGGTACACAAGGATCATGGAATGCATGAGGATCATGGGGTGCACAAGGAACATGGGGGTGAATTAGCATCATGAGGAGCACAAGGATCATGGAGTGTATGAGGATCATGGGGTGAACAAGGATCATGGGGTGCATGAAGATGATGGGGTGCACAAGGATCATGGGGTGCATGAGGATCATCGGGTGCACAAGGATCATGGGGTGCATGAGGATCATGGGGATGCATGAGGATCATGGGGTGCACAAGGATCATGGGTTGTATGAGGATGATGGGGTGAACGAGGATCATGGAGTGCATGAGGATCATAGGGTGCTCAAGGATCATGTACTGCATGAGGATTATGGTGTGCACAAGGATCATGGAGTGCATGAGGATCATAGGGAGCACAAGGCACAAGGATCATGGGGTGCATGATAATCATGGGGTACACAAGGATCATGGAGTGCATGAGGATCATGGGGTGCACTAGGATCCTGGGGTGCATGAGGATCATGGGTTGCACAAGGATCATGGGGTGCATGAGGATCAAGAAGCGCATGAGGATCATGGAGTGCACAAGGATAATGGAGTGCATGAGGATTCTTGCATACATGAGGCTCATGGGATGCACAAGGATCATGGAGTGCATGAGGATTATGGGGTGCACAAGGATCATGGACTGCATGAGGATCATAGGGAGCACAAGGCACAATGATCATGGGGTGCATGATAATCATGGGGTACACAAGGATCATGGAGTGCATGAGGATCATGGGGTGCACAAGGATCATGGGTGCATGAGGATCAGGGGGTGCACATGGATTATGGGGTGCATGAGGATCATGGGGGTGCACAAGGATCATGGGATGCATGAGGATCATAGGGTGCTAGGGTTGCTCATTTTTCCCAATTTTAGAAAATTGTGGGTGGGGGTATTTTTTCCCATTATTTCGTTACTCCTTAATTCATTGGTGCCAGAGTTCATGAAATCCAACATGTTCTAAGGGTCGCGAATCTAAATATAAAAAATGAATTTTTGCGAAAAAACGTCAAAACTCACGCTTTTTCTCTTATAGATAGCAATCGCGCTGTTTTTCACTACTTAACCCTAATGGCTGGGTAGAGCAGCTATTCAGCTCTCCATTGACACCTAATTCGATTGCATGCACCTCTTAGTTGACCTTCTAGTTCAGGTCAAAGGCTTTTGACTTTTCCATTTATTCGAAAACACATATCAATATTTTGCCGTCACAGTCTTTTCCATGATATATTTCCCTCTATAAAAAAAAACATCATTGAAATAGGTCAATAACTCTAGGAGGAGATGCAATTTGAAAGTTCAATCCCCCCTCTACTCAAGTCTCACAGTTGCATCAGAGTAGACTTGCTGAAGCCACTCATCTGCTTCCTGTGCTTTTCCACAAGTTGCATGACATCCTGCAGCTGCTGCTCATCCTTCGTGACTGAACCAATGAAGCCCTGCATAAGCTTTATTCCCCTTTCGGCCACGTCATTGGTTACCTTCAGGCTTCTGGAGAAATCTTTCAGCTTCATGAACTCTTCGTTTTTCTCCCAGTCTTCCACCGGTAACATCAGCCATGCTGTGCCGCACACATGATGCTCCTTGAAGATCATCCATGAACGTTCATCTATCAGGTCGGAAAGCCGTGTAGTCTATTGGATGACCAAGTTGTCGTTGGCGTAGTCGTTTGTTTCTTCTAGGCAGCTCAATTTGGTCGCCATCTCCTTTTTCTCTGCCGCACTCAACTTCTCGCTGCACAGCGACAGAACGACGGTCTGTGGCCTTAGATACCACAGGTGGCGGCTCGCGACCGCCAGCGCCGCATCAGCCACCTCACAGTCCACGGCCCTGTAGCGGAGGAGTTCGTGATGCAGTTGCAGGTCATTCACAGGCGCATCCTCGGCTACTGGTGATTTCAGCCACGCCGGTGTGTACAGCAGAGACACAAAGATCGCCATCCTCTGCAGCTTGACGCACAGGTCACTGCTGAGTTCTGGCTGGTGGCTAAACATGTAGATCTTGAGGTAGTATATGATCTTTGCCATCCAGCGAGCGTGGTGACATGCGCCAGGACGCAGAAAGTGCGTGCCGCGCGGAGGATTCACACCGAGGACGAGAAGCATTAGTTCTGCCGCTTCTGGGTAATCCTCTCTGGCCCATTCTGTGACGGTCAGCAGGTAGCTAATTGTCCTGTGTCGGAGGTGACTGAGCCAGTCAGACTCTGGTAGATTTGCAATGTCCAGCCTGAGATACTGAGAGTGATCTAGTTGACTCCACCTTTTCTTAAGAGTCTGGAAGAGAGGGTCCGTAGGGGCCGATGTTTTGCCGAAGATGTTGCTGGCAGCGGCTCTCACCACCAGTTCCATGACGTGGTGTCTGCACCCAAGCCTCAACAGCTGTTTTTCCAGCAGCGCCTCCAGATGGACAACCGCACCTTGGACTCGCCCTGTGTTGGACGACGTTGTATCAAAGCACAGTGTCTTGACGTTTGAAGCGCAGCTCCAGTCCTCGATAACACGAGCTGTTGCGCGTGCCTGGGTCAGGCCAGTGCCGTCCTTCACTGGCAAGACAGCAAGCAGCTTCCCTTCCTCATGGCCGCGCCCTGAGATGAAGATGGCCTGTCGGTGTTCTTCTTCTCCCACGACGTTCTGAAATGAGAGAAATATAAAAATTCAGACAGATAATGAAGAATTATCAAGGCTGCCTTTTTCTCCAAGCTTTTTGTTAATGATCTGATACATTTCTAACAATATATTACAATAGTCTAGGCTTTGGTAAAATATTAATGTAGTACCTAAACGTGTTCTCACCTTAACCAGCTTACCATCCCAGTGCACCACTACATGTAGTGGAGGCGTGAAGGCTTCCCTTTGTGCGGCAGCTACCTGACGACGGTGTGAAGCTCGCGTCCGTCTCGCAGTCTCTCTCGAGATCCGGAACTCAGACAGATCGCCTGGCGGGTTAGCAGAGCGCAGCACTGCTGCGACCACCGAAACTATCTGCGAGCAAAAGCAGGCAAGGGTGTCAGTAGAAAATGTCGACTGTTTAAGTGCTTATCAAATAATTAACAGAAATTTCAAACATTCCAAACGCATTTATGGATACACTTACTTCGTTATTGGATATCCGAAGACGGTCAGCGAGTTCCTTTAATGCTGGCTCTTGGAGAATGCGACGTGGAAGCTGAACCGTCACATAAGGGTGCTTTGATGTGTACCTGCCAGGTTGTATCGCTGTGTCCTTTTTCTTCATTTCTACGTCCGTTGGGGTGTCAGCCACCACAGAGGTTTGAGGTCTCGAATCACTGCTGCTTGGTTCACAGGCTGCGAACCTTCCCTGTTTCCACCTTTGCTTCTCGACTCGTTCCTCCTGCTTTCTCTTCTTAGCGGCAAAAATCTTATCGTTACCACTCATGAACGCTTTTCTTTCTCCGCGTTGGTCTTGATAGAAGGCGATGTCTTCTTGTTTGTCGGCCGGTGTAAGCAGCCGGTTCTTCTCGATGTCCTCTACGGCGTCCGGTGCTCCGATGTCCCACAACAGGTCAAGTTGAGACTTGAAGTTTTCAACCTTGTCCTTTGCAGCCCTGTCCCGACTTTTTTGTAGACTTCTCCAGTGCTCCCATAACCTTGTCAGCTTCTCCCGGCACCCCCTCTCTGAGATAGTCTTGATGCGAGCTAAATTCCAGAACGTGAGTACGTTTCTCACTGTTTCTTTAAACGTCTCCTGTCTGTCACCAGATTCATTCACTGTGTGAAAGAAGAGCTTCAGGACTTGACGCATCGTCGGGAGTTTACTGCCTCTAATTGACGATGCTGGCTGGCCTACTAGATAGATTTCAGTGGCAGAACGGGTAGTGGATGATGTTGACCTGACAGTCCCCTTAGCATTCTCCCCCGACTGCGACTCACTCTCTCCCATGATTTTATGTATATAAACAGATGAACTCTGCAAGAAAAAAACGTTTTGTAATAAAACAAAATAGGCAAACAAAATAGGGTCACATAAGAGCAATTTAATCACCTGTAGAAAATACAACATAAATAGATAACCATAAATTTACTGCCACACTATATAGCAGATTTGAGTTAATTATAAAATAACACCACAGTACCAACAACAACACAACACATGTCAAAACACTGCAAAGAAGCGCAGGGTTTTAAAGCTGCCAATGTGAACCAAGTGAATTTATAACTCCGTTAACGCAGGTAGGCTTTGACTTGACTTAGAAGGTCAAATAAGAGGTGCATGCAATCAAATTAGGTGTCAATGGAAAGCTAAATAGCTGCTCTAGCCAGCCATTAGGGTTAAGTAGTGAAAAGCAGCGCGATTGCTGATCTATAAGAGAAAAAGCTTGAGTTTTGACGTTTTTTCGCAAAAATTCATTTTTTATATTTGGATTCGCGACCCCTAGAACATGTTGGATTTCATTAATTCTGGCACCAATGAATTTAGGAGTAACAAAATAATGGGAAAAAACACCCCCACCCACAATTTTAAAAAAGTGTGAAAAAATGAGCAACCCTAGTGTACATACACAACAAATTATACAAATTTGAATTGTCATCTTGATAATTTTTCTCTTGTAATTTGAAAGAACATGCTTCTCTGAATCACATAAACATGTATATCTATTGTCATAAGATTTTATACAGTAGCTTACCAGAAATTTCTGGAAGTTAGGCACTGTCTTGAGATGTAGATGCTAGATCAGGGTTGCCAAACATGCGGCCCGACACACTCTTGCATGCGGCCCGCGGCCCATTTGCTGCTCCAGCCTTACCTTGAGGAGCTAAAACTAAATAGTGAGTGTATCCCTCAGCTGAATAAAATAGTCTGCTGCATCCTATAACAAAATGCTCAATCAACATCACCAATGAAAGAACAATAAGACTAGAGATAGTTTTAACAGTTAATTGTGGTTGTAAGCGTGCCACTGTACGAGTCAAGCATTTGCAAACATAAGCCTCTCAAGAAATACAGTTGCAGAAAGAATTGGTGAATTATCAGAAAATATTAACAGTCAACTCAAAGACAAAGTTAAGTCCTTTACTGAATTTTCAGTTGCAATTGATGAAAGTACCGATGTAAGTGATGTAGCACAACTTGCAGTTTTTATACGTGGTGTGGATGGAAATATGCACGTAACAGAAGAATTTGTGAAACTGGTACCAATGAAAGGAACAACAACAGGTGATGACATCTTTGTGGATTTGGTAGGGGCACTGGATAAATTAGGTTTTGACTGGGCACAAACTGTGAGTCTGGCTACAGATGGAGCACGGCAAATGGTGGGTAGAAAAGCTGGCGTGGCAACAAAATTAAAGGAAAACTAATAGCTGTAAACCCGAACCATCAAATTTATAATGTGCATTGTATTATACATAAAGAAGTGTTGTGTAGTAAAACATTAAAGCTGGATAATGACGTACGCGCACGAGGTCTGAACCACAGACAGTTCAACTGCTTATTGGAGGAAAATGAGAACATACACGGACTGATGTTCGCAGTGAAATACAGATGTTTATGGAACAGAAAGGAAGGGATTGCATGAACAGAAACTTAATGAATGGGTTCAAGATCTCACTTTCATTGTGGATATTACAGAACACTTAAATTACTTGAATACAAAGATGCAAGGACGCAATAAATTGGTAACAGTTTTATGACTGCATTCGTGCCTTTGAGATGAAACTTCAGCTATTTGAACAGCAACTATCAGAGAGTAATCTTTCTCACTTTCCGTTCTTGAAGTCCCTGCAAGGCACACTTGAGTTTCATGCTGATATCAACACAAAAAAAGTACTGCATCACGGTTTCCAAATTAATGAATGAGTTTCAAGAAAGATTTGCTGACTTTAAAAGACATGAAATGGATTTTTTCATTTTTCGGGACCCATTCTCTGTTGGTGTTAATACGGTACCAGAACATCTTCAGTTTGAGTTAATTGAGCTCCAGTGTGATTCTGTGTTGAGGAACAAGTTTTCGAGTGTTGATATTGGCATATTTTGTCAATATTTTGGACCAAATTATCCCAGGAGTAAATGTTTTGCTTCAAAGATTATGTCAATGTTGGAAGTACATATGTCTGTGAACAACTCTTTTCTGTGATAAACTTGAACAAGTGTCGGCTTCGGTCTCAACTTACTGATGCGCACCTTAATTCAATACTGAAGGTTGCTACAGCTCAGTCGTTAGTGCCAAACTTTGATGCACTGGTCCATACCAAGAGGTGCCAATTATCAGGAAGCAGCAGTAGCAAACAATAAGATTGATCAAGGTAAGTAAACACTTGATTTGTTTGTTTTTAAGGGTTTCACACGAGCGCAGACTAAATCCACCTTTCTTATTTTGTCGTACTTCTCACCTAAGGTGATTGAAAAGTGCTCATAATTGTTACTTGGCCCGCATACTGTGTAGTCATATTAAATTTGGCCCTCTCTCTCTCTCTCTCTCTCTCTCTCTCTGTTACGTTTCTCTCCCTCTCTATCTCTCTCTCTCTCTCTGTTACGTGCCTCTCTCTCTCTCTCTGTTGCGTTCATCTCTCTCGGCAGTCTGTTGGGTGACCACATACTGACCAACCTCAGTGCCTGTCAGACCCAGGGCCACCGCTTGACCTTTCAACTCCTCAAAACTAGACATAATGATGCGAAAGGCCAAGAGCAAAAATGACAAATTAACAACTTACCCCGCAACTAGCCAAAAGTAACTAAGTCGCTCAATCAAGCCATTAAATGGTTTGATCCGGCTGGAGGAAACCTTGTTTCGCACCCAGTCCCGTTGAATCACCTCAGGGAAAAAATCGCACCAGGTGAAACAACAACAAAATGCTATGACAGCATCCACAGTGCACCCCAACCAACACTAATTAACTTTCCTAGTACAAAGAAAGGGCAATAAAATTAGCACAACAGAAGGAAGGGATAAACACCGAATAACACTTACTTCTGGGCCTCAGACAGCAAGAGGCGCACACACGGCTACTTACAACAAACACGGGTACGAATGTTAGCCCTCATAAACCAAGGCCAGAGACAATCCTGGCAAGGTCGCCACTTGTAAAGGCCTGGCACTTAGGGATATGAATCCCTTGCCAACCTAATCAGGATCTTATAAAAGGAAAGTCAAGAACCATGGTTTTCTGAGGGAAAACAAACAACCATTCGAGATTGACATCTCTTTACTATGACAAAAACACAAAACTCTGACACCACTCAGACAACCATCAAATAACAATTACGGGAGTCAAACAATTACTGCAGTCAACGATTAATGGAATCAAACAATTAAGAGAATCAAACAATTATGGGGGTCAAACATTTAATGGAGTCAAACAATTAAGGGAGTCAAAACAATTAATGGAATCAAACAATGAACAGATATTTCCTACGGCGGCGGCCCTGGGAAAGGTTCTGGAAAGCAGTGATCCGCTCTTATGGGGAAGGTCAAGTCAGCTTCCCCACTCGGCGCCGGCGGGCGATGTCTTGCTACACAGGAGAAACAGACAGGTGCACGGACGGTGTGGAGGAAGTGGCGAAGACGTGGCAGCCGCGGTAGTAGCTGGGGAAGGTGTCCGAAGATTGACAGTCGATATGTGGGGGTCTGGGGAAACAGCCCACGAGTCCAAAGCCACAGATGAGAACACAACGAGAATTTGAACGAGCAGTGGGGAAATGCAGCTGTGGTGCGGGCTGGGTAGAGTCTGTTGTGTGTCGAGGCAGCAGTCACGTTCTCACCTCCGTCTACCCCCCCTAGTGGGGGTCGCGAACCAGCAAACCCAGGGTGGACAACCATCCTGCTCGTTACAGCCCTGACACTTATTTAAATTACTTGAGCGATTAGTTTTTTTTTTTTTTTGCACCCAAAAATATGAATAGACTTGTTATTTGTTATAACTACGCCTCTCATAGCCATCTAATGAAGGCTGCATTGTCGCTAAACAGGGTTATACTGGGTGGTACGAGTGCATTTATCCCATCTTTCACTTTACAATCTTTGTTTGATCGCTCCTGTTCTCTTGCATGTAGGATTTAACTGCCGAATGGTTCAACAGTTAGATGACGTCACATCTAAAGGGTAAGAGAAACCAGCAACGTGGACTCACTCAACGCTTATTGATTGATATGATCAAAACCTTCAAAAGTGAGACACTCATTAACTACTGATTACATTCCATTACATGTATACATTATACTTCAGTTAGTAAATACACTATTCTGGATGTTTATTATCCAAATTTCCTTACACTATTCACGTATGTAGTTCACAACATTTCACCATAATACAAAAAATCACTGTGTTCTTTCACTCACGTGTGCGGGCTTATAATTCTTCTTAACTCATAGTATCGCTCCAAGTAACTCCTAGTGTGTGTACCCTCGAAGAGGCTGAACGATACTGTCAGCCAAAGGCGTCTCGAGCCCCTATCTATGGTTGTTATCGCCGCTGGCCTCAGCTACAGTGCTGGCGTGTGATGCCATTAAAGCTTTCGACCTGTGACCTTGCCAGATGTAGAAGTGTTTACAGACAAGTCCTGGTTCTGCTGAGTGGACTGTCTTAGACTGGTGGCGGTGGCTGCCCGCCCCTCCATGAGACAGATCGCCTTCTCTAGTGATGCTGTGAAGACCAGCCTTCTCCTGTCCGAGAATTTGTGCTGGGACGATTTACTCAATCCTGTTTTCTCTTGGAACACCATACTGATTTGCATTGACCCGCACTTGTAAGCACAGCCCATGTGATGACATACCCCTCGGTACTGAAATATTGTTGACTAATTACGCCTACTTGTTTCTGCCTAACCTGGAGTAATAAGACAATGCAGAATGAAGCGAAGCTAAGATTAATAGAGTTATGAACATTGTGTTATGTCAGTATGTTTAATAAATTGTAATTAAGATAAAATTGTGTGAGACTAACTAATTATGTATCAGATGGATCACCTTGTAATATTATGAACGCCTTCTCCTCTGCAGGTTTTGACCACATCAATAAATACTGAATGCGTCAAAAGACGGGTTTCAATCATTCCCTTCGACTTGCCCGTAACCTGAACGTCCTTAACTAAGGCGTTTACAATGGTCATAACAATGAAATGCTTGTTGTGTGTCCACAAACATCTGGCGAGCTCACAGGTCGCCAGGTCACATGAGAGTCAGAGGTCGCGGCGTACGAGGGCGGCAATTCTATGTAAGATTAGCAGAAATTTATTAAAAAAAAAAAAAAGACCGCAGATCAGACTAACTCTTCTTCCAGTAATTATTTCTGGTCGTTAACTAAAAACATCTGTCATAACTTCTGCGCTCCTTCTTTTCCTCCTCTTCTCTGACCTGATAACTCTATTGTATGTTAACACTCCCTCTGATAAAGCCAATCTCTTTAGCACCTTATTCTTCTCTAACTCCACCTTGGATGATTCCAACTCTTCCCCTCATTCTCCTGCTCCTCCTGCTGAACCTATGCACTTTCCTTAAGCCTCCAATCGTTGGGTTGCTGGTGTGTTATCCAATCTGGACGTGAGTAAGGCTCATGGACCAGATGGAATATCCCCTCGTGTTTTGAGGGAGTGTGCTGAAGTTCTAGCCCCTGTGCTTGCTCGCTTATTTCGTCTTTAACTAAAAACACAAACTTTTTCTTCTTCTTGGAAGCATACCTTGGTTCAACCCATCCCGAAGGAGGATCAGCATTCTAATTCCTCTAACTATCGCCCCATTGCCCAAACTTCATCCTTCTCTAAGGTTTTCGAAATTTTCTTAAACTCTCATTTTCTCCATTACATTGAACATCTTTTTCTTTTGTCGGATTACCAGTATGGCTTCCGCCAGGCGAGATCTACTGGTGATCTGCTCTCCTACTGCACCTGTCTTTGATCATCCTCTCATAGGGATTATGGGGAACCAAGGGTAAAATATTTAATAGTGTATACCACAAGCCTTTGCTTTCTAATCTTTCTTCTTATGGTTTCTCTCCTCCATTCTCTTATCTCATTGCTAGCTTCCTTGAGAACCAATCCATGACAGTTTTTGTCGAGGGATCGTTCAATAGTGGTGTTCTACCGTGATCTATTCTTTCACCTACTCGATCCTTTCTTATTATCAATGATTTACTTCACACTAGTACTAATTCTAACCATTCCTACGCTGATGATTCTACTCTTACCTCATATTTCTATTTTCCCTTTCCCCTAACTCTCAAACCAGATTTGCTTCTAGAGCAGATATCATTCTTCTATCAATGTAGATATGTGCAGCGTCTACGAATGGAGAGGTAGAAATTTGGTCAAATTCAATAGTAAGAAAATACAGTATTTACCAATTGCACTTTCCAAAATAGAAGATCAGCCACCTTTAACATTTCAGAAGACAACCATTTTCCCGAATTCAAAAATAGATATGCTAGGTCTCACCATTTCCTCGAATATGTCATGGAAGCCACACATCTAAAACCTAGGAATGTTGTACACATGTCAAAGCTAGTACACTCCTGAGCAGTTGCTTAAGTTTTATAAGGGATTCATTCGTCCTAACATGGAGTACTGCTCTCATATCTAATAGGGTGGTTCTACTTCTGCTCAACTGTTAGATAGGCATTTCGTCTTATTAACTCTCCTCCTTTAGTTGATAATCTCTCTTCCCTTTCTCTTGGCGGTAGTGCTGCTTCACTTTCTCTCCTTTATCGGGCAATGTTCGTTGGATTTGGCATTCTGTGTACCACAGGCAAGGCAGTGGACTTGCACCCCTCGTCTTGCCCGTGGTGGCCACCGTTTCTGCGTGGACGTCGGTCACACTAGAATAATCCGTTATAGTAGTTCCTTCTTTCCTCATCCAGCTGAACTGTGGAATGTTTTGCCTTCTTCTGTGTTTCCATCTTCTTACAATCTGACTCACTTCAAAAATCTGGTTTTGGCATCATCGTGGTGTAGATAAACATATTCTTTCTCTGTTCTAATTCTTTTACCCCTCCCCCCCCCCCCCCCCCAGGCCTCATTTTGGGTTAATGACCTGTGCCCGTGTGGGCTATTCCCACAAAGAAAATCATACCATGATTTTTTGTCATCCCTAATTTTGAAGAGACTGGAGGACCTAAACATTCTCTTTGACGAATGCAGAGGACAGTCGTACGATAGCGGAGCAAATATGAGGGGCAAAAACAAGGGAGTCCAAGCCAGGCTGCTGGAAAAGAATCCAAGGGCTCTATTTGTGCCATGTGGGGCACTTACATTAAATCTGGTGGTAGCTGATGCTGCTAAAAGCTCCACAGATGCCACTGGCTATTTTGGCATCTTACACAAGCTTTACACCCTGTTCTCGGCTTCTACACAAAGACGGGCCGTCCTGAAGAGTTATGCCAAATTGACTTTAAAATCATGGTCAGAGACAAGGTGGGAGAGCAGGGTGAAGAGCATTGAGCCAGTAAGGTACCAAGCAGCATCAGTGAGAGAGGCACTCATTGAAGAGAGGGGTCAAACCACTGACCCGATGGTAAAGATTAAGGCCCAGTTTTTGGCAGAGGAGGTAAGATCATATCGGTTTGCAATCTGTACTGTGGTGTGGTATGACATCCTAAGCCACATCCAGCAAGTCAGCAAACTAATCCAGTCCCCTCAATGCAGTTGGATGTGGCTGTCAATCTGCTAAGGAATACTGAAACAGCTCTCAGCACTTACAGAATAACAAGCTTTGTGCCTGCACAAAGCTCAGCCATGGACATGTGCGAAGACACGAATGTGATGCTGTTCTCCAGCAAAAGAGGGTGAGTTCCACAAAGCGGCACTTCTCCTATGAGTTCCCTGATGAACCCATCAATGGCGCATCTAATAACTGGAGGTGATCTTTTTCAATATAGTAGTGGATGCTGCTAACTCACCTTGGGAGAAGCAAGAGAAGTTTGGAGTGCTCTTAAATTAAAAAACTTGTCAGATGAGGAGCTGACAGAGCAATCAGAAACCCTCAGCAACACGTTGAGCTATGGAGGACAACCTGATCTAGATGGTAGGGAGCTGGCACAGGAGTTCAACAGTTTGCCTGATCTGCCATCTACGAACATGACGGCACTTGAGTTGCTGACATTTTCTATGAAACGCAGCTCACAGAGATCGATCTGAACCTCTGGGTCGCCCTTAGGGTTGCTGTTACCCTTCCAGTGACAAAAGCTAGAGCGGAGAGGAGCTTTTCCAGGCTCAAGCTCATCAAGAGTTACCTGAGGTCCACCATGATGCAAGACCACCTCAGTGGTCTTGCTGTCATCAGCATTAACCATGAAGTTTCTGAGCGGATTTTCTATGATGACATCACTGATTACTTTGCATCAAGGAATACCAGGATGATCAGGTTTTAACAGGAAAACTACTAGTCTTAAGACTTCCAAACCAAACTTAAATATCACTTATTTGCTAGTTGGTAATCTTATTCTTTATTAAGCTACCTTGTGTGATTTTTTAGAGTTTTATATTTATCTATTTTGTGTGCAAAAATACACTTTGTAATCTTTATTTTGTTTGCAATATATTTGGAATCATAATTGAGTGTTTATTTATTATTCTTTTACTTTACTTTTTAGTTTTATCCTCTTCGCCACAAATCGGCTCGTTAGCCGCTTGGGCGGTCGATCACATCTCTGTTATGCACTGTTGGCAAGTACAGGGTATGCACTGGCTCCTGAATGCTGGTCAAGTCTGGTCTTGAAAGAGATCACACTCAGTGCCGTCACAACACTCTCTGGTAGGTTGTTTTAAGAGTTCACAATTCTCACTCCGAAAAAGTTTGCTCTCACAGTTTTCTGGACTTGCGGTCTTCTTCAACCTTGAGCTGTGACCCCTTGTGGGGCGGACGTCCGTCAGCTCCAGGTATGGATACTCGACTGGGTAGTGCCCTTTGAGATGTTTATGAACCTCAATTAGGTCACCCCTTGCCCGTCTTTAGTATAAGCTAGGCAGTTGCAGGCGCTCTAATCTCTCTGGACAACTGTGATGCCGAAGTGCAGGTACCAGTCTGGTGACCCTCTTTTGGACATTTTCAATCAACTGATAGTCCCTAGCATATTTCGGGGACCAGACGGGGTGACACTACTCCAGGAGGGGAAGCACCTCACTTTTGAAGATTGTTACGAGTGACGGACCTGCGAGATATCTGAACGATCTTCTTTTGAGACCTACTAGGTTAGCTGCTTGTTTCACCTTCTTCTCACATGGCCCGAGAACTTCAGTTCATTGTCAACATACACACCCAAGTCCTTTTCTCATTCTGTCTCTATTAATGCAGTTTCTTCGTCCCGTTGGGACATACGGCTGCATCTTCTTACACTTCATGACATTGAATCTGAGCATTACGATTTCGTACCATTAATCACCACACACTGCTTGCGATCACGCAGAAAGTCTTCGATTAAGGCTAGGACACTTCCCAGAATTCCGTACGCATCCAGTTTAATTCTCAGCCTTTCATGGAGTACGCTGTCTAAAGCCTTGGCAAAATTTAGGTATATATTGTCGATATTGCTACCTTGTTCCAGAGTTTGGGTCCAAACATCCAGTACTTTGAGTAATTGTGTTAAGCAGGAGCGTTTTTGTTTCCAAGACAGCTTGTTCTTCTTTGAAGGTGCTTTGTGTTTTAAAGACAAAGTGTGTTCAGTGTGTTTCATTAAAGTAGAGGTCATGCATGGGGGGGGGGGGCGGCCCCCGTGTCCTGTTGACAGAAATGGGGCCCAGGGTGTATTTCACACAAAGCTCGTTGAACAGGCTCTAGGACACTAAAAGCAATCCTAGACTTTGTTATATTTCACACAAGGCCTGTTCATCGAGCTTATGTTCACGGCCCCATAAGCTCGATGAACAGGCCTTGTGTGAAATATAACAAAGTCTAATATTGCTTTTAGTGTCCTAGTGGTGTAAGAGGTAACGTTCCCCGGTCACACACATAAGATCGTGGGTTCGAGTCCTGGCGGGCTGAGGTAGACCACATGGCTAGATTAAACAAAGCCTTCCTGCAGCGCCCCCAAGCAGCCAACCGGAGGAGTCAGGAACTAACTGCCTATGCCTATGAAAATTAAATGCACTTTATCAATTTAATGCATACACTATTGACAAAGTTAAAAGCCAGCAATAAAATTAACGAAAGTTATCTTGGATAGTTTTCCATTTCAAAATATGTTACATGTGTCCTTAAGAAATAATTGAAATACGAAAATAAATGGCGTCATGCGGTGACGAATTAATAACATAATTACAAGAAAGCCATAGAGGACGTCCGTGTCCGGAATTAATTAATGTAAATAAATATTAAAATAGTGCTAATCTTCCCCCCCCCCCCCCCAAAAAAAAAAAAAAATAGAGGATAATCAGGGGATAGTTTAAGATTTTAAAATTAAGTAGTCGCTTAGAAGGTAGGCGTGCATGCTGGAGACGGGCACTGGTCACTCTTAGCTGTTCATTCGTGGCAAGCAGACAGGTCGGGACTCGCTAGTCGACAGTACGTCTACAGTACGTGGCCTCAAAATCTTTTAGGCGCTTTCAACCGTGTTCACAAGTAAGTACAGTTCGATTGCAGACTTGTTTAGATAGGACAGGGAAGAATTTAGCAGTAGTTAATAAAACTCTAATTTCAGGAGTTAAGGAACCACTCGGAGGGAAGTGCTGTTAGCATTAGTGATGGAAGCGGGAGGCAACTGATGATAGGCCCCACATGGCCGATTTGGTCTTCACCCGGATCACCCAGGATAGACAGATGCGTGCAACACACGCATGTAGGAATCCCGCCAAGACTGGCACCAAGCCGACACTTCACAAAACCTAGAAGGAGGGAAAACTAGATCTCTCTTCTAGCTGGGGCAAGGTACACCTGGTTGTACGGTGACCTGACCTAACTGGGAAAGATTAACTCTGTCGCTCCCCCCCCTCCTATAAAAAAAACTAGGAGAGAAGCTTGCCCTGGGTGCAGGATGAGTGGAATGAAAGGTTGAGCTCAGGGAGGCAGAAATTCCCTGGTGCGAATGAGAACTATATGCCCACTAAGTATCGGTGATGATTCGCTTCAACTCTTCAACTATGGGTGTATGTGGTTTGTCTAACCAAGTCCTGGTATGAGTTCGACGACCCTGATGGTTGATCTTACACTCTGGACGTGGGAGTGCCCTTTAAAAGATTGTTTGGTGCTATGTATGTACTACAACTTGACGGTAATGGTGTATTCTGGACCAGTGTTGTTTTGCCCGGTTACGGGTATGGTGGAGAAAAGCACACATGTCTCATGAACCCTGAAGTAAAGTAATAAGAATAAGCGGATTAGACGCCCCCTAACGAGTCATGGGTGATTTTCTCAGTTCACACATAATTTTGTGTTTCATGTATGTGCATGCTGATTTGGGCTCTGGTGATATCAGGCCATTATGAATGACCCATGTTTTTGTGCAGGTTATTAGTTGCAATCTTTGGTCTTTGTGCAGTATAGTAAATTAAGAACTAATATTTTTTCTAGGGGTGAATATTATGTGTGGGGTTTCCCAGACCACTATGCTATGTTATGGATATGTGTGCTGAGGAGCTGCTGAGTTAAGGATCCATCGGGTTGTGTTCTAGTGGGAGTGTCACTAGGCTTATGCTCAGGGAAGCGCGACCCTTGACTTCAGCAACTCCTGAGCTGGTAAGCTCACACTGGGACCAGATTTATATTTTTCTATGCTGATGATAGGAGTGTCTAACAGTGAAAGATGTGTTGAGAAATTAATCCAAATGAGTTACTGTGTCTTGTTCTATTGAGTAATACAGTACAAGTGTTATATCATTACCAGTGCGTCTCTTTAACCCCTATCTCAGGAACACCAGTCCAAGTCACTGTAAATCGTTTATTAATTTTGTTTGTGCTGGATCGGTATTTTGAGGGGCCCTTCCACTGCATTAAATAAACCCCAATAGGAATTCCGACCGGTTACACACACACACACACACATATATATATATATATATATATATATATATATATATATATATATATATATATATATATATATATTTCATGTAAATCCACAATGAAAACGTGGATATTTCTCCTGTTAACTGCCATAGCCTGCCTTTTCCTCCAAGATGCTACTTCCTGGAGGACTGCTGACAATTCAAGTATTATTATGAAGCCATCCTGGTCAGCAACTTGTGTATGGTTTATGTTGAGCATTCATGGCTTCTACAGTACTGGACATCAAGCAACATTCCCTTCTTTGCACTGGTCTGCAGCTTTTGTGGGGTTTGAAGGCGAGTGGAGCGGCAGCAATCTTATACCAGCATTTTTAGTTGGATTGAACACATTCTCTTCACAAATATTGTTTGGCTTCTCATTACCGGTGGTTTTGTTGGCACCACTCACCATGGGGGTGATATTCCCAAAGCTACGAAGCAGCAGTAACAGATTAGAAAGTGAGAAAGCAAGGCGTGGAGAATTCCTTTTGGTTGATGAACCTGACAAAGCTGAGGATGCGCTTATATTTCTGGGGTTTTCTTACACCTTTCTGCATGCTGCAAAGATGTTTTGCTCAGCCATGTCGGCCTTCATCCTGCGGCGACATTTGATGGTCTGGAAAATCTTTGCTCCACACTTCATTTTTGAAGCTGTTGGCTTTATAGTTACAAATATTAGTGTTCTTACTGGCATCTGGTTTACATTAAGAGTTTTGAAAGTTTTATCATCATGGAGTGATTCCCTTTATTGTAAGATTAGTTAATATGAAGTAAAAAATCCAATGCACTTTCCATATTTTTCTCAAACTGTACATTGAAGACTAGGGGATTTAATCATATGAAATTTATTGTTGAAATTATGGTTATTTTTTTTTTTTTAACTTCACTGCAGAATTTATATATACTGTATATATTGGATGACAGATCCAGTTTTCTTGTCGTACGTTGTTTCTTCTTTGTAATAAATGTTTTATAAAGAAAGACTTAGGCAGTTGAGGAAATTTATTAAAAGAAAATTGAAACTGAATTATACCCAAACACTGCCATATGAAAATGAATGATTGTTTAAGATCTGAATAAGATCTTATGTTTTATATCAAATTATGTTTTGTATCTGAACAAGCACCTCTTAAGTACTGTACAGTACTGTATATTGTATTGTAAATAAACAAAGCTAAATAAGCATTATTACACCTACTAAAAAAAAAAAAAAAAATAGATTTTTCTGTCCAATAAAACAAGAGTAAGGTTTAGTTTTGGTTTAACTCTTTAAGGAGGAGGATTAAAACTTGATCCTAGAAAGTGTTTAAATGGAGAAGGTCGTGCCGTTGTGCTCCCGCTAGAGACCAAGGAAAATGGCCGCTTTGGATCGTTATGCCGTGGGGGAAGAGGAGGGGAGTGTGGGGAAGGACGACCTCCTTGCCACGCTGTTAAGGCAGCTGGGGCAGTTGAGGAGTGAGGTTGACACTCTAAAGGGGGAAAATGAAGCCCTCAGGACGGAACTCCTTCAGGTAGGTGTCCTGCCTAGCAGGACACCTGCGAAGGAGGAGCAAGCGTGGAGAGTGGTTGTCTCCAAGGGGACTAGGGTCAGGCTTAGGAAAGCTGACCAGGGTGTGGAGTGCAGTAACCCTTACCAGGTGCTGCAGGAAGCTGGAGAGGAAGAGAAGAGGCAGGACGGTATGGATCAAGGAGAGGAAAGGGCAGTTGTACAAACCCTGCCCACAGGTAAGGTCGTGGTAGTTGGTGACAGCCAGGTGAGGTTTATGGATAGGGCTTTTTGTGCGAGAGATAGGAAACGTAGGACTAGGGTATGTTTTCCTGGGGCTGGGATAGGGCATGTAGCCGAGAGGTTAGACAGAGTTTTGTCAGGGGAGGGTACCAATCCAGTAGTGTGTCTTAGTGTGGGAGGAAACGACATAGGTAAGGTTAGGAGTGAGGAACTTTTCAAGAGGTTTAGGGAGGCGCTGGGGAAGATTAGAGATAGGGGAGGGATCCCGATAGTATGTGGTGTCTTGCCTAGAAGAGGGGTTGGTCGTGAATGGCTGTCCAGGGCAATTGCTATTAATTCCCGACTGGAAAAACATTGTGCAAACAATGGTTGGGCATTCATTGATGACTGGCAACGATTTTATGGCAACGACTACCTGTACTGTCGCGACGGAGTACACTTGTCTCGTGAGGGGGTAAAGACGTTGTCTGCATCCCTGGAGCGTGAAATTGTCACTCCGAAGGGGGGGTTTCGCCAGTAGAGAGGGGTCGGGGAAAATGGGAGTCAAAAAACAAGCAGGTCCTGGGAAGTAGTGAAACAGAAGTAGATAATGCTGAAAATATAGTTAGTCATAATAACAAACATCAAAGTAATAAATGTAAAACAGATAGAAACGGATGAAATATATTGAGTGTTTATTATACTAATAGTAGAAGCCTGTGTAACAAAATGGACCAGCTCAGGGCCATTGTTAGTAAAGAGAACATAGATATAATTGCAATAACGGAAACATGGATAAATTCAAACAGCAAACATTTTTTAGCAGAATTTCATATTCCAGGATATAACCTATTTAAATTTGACAGAGTAGGAAGGAGAGGTGGCGGTGTAGCAGTGTATATCAGGGTGTCATTAAAAAGCTGCAATAAATCAAACATTAAAACAAATAGCGACAATAAAAGTATTTGGGTAGAGATTGGTGAGGGCAGTGAATCCGTAGTCATTGGTGTTATATATAGATCACCTAATTTGAGTAGGAACGATGGTAAATTGCTATGGGAGGAAATAAAGAAGGCATCTGATAGAAACAGTGTATGTATTCTAGGCGATTTCAACTTTTCAGGCATAGATTGGAAAAATCAACTTAGCGATAATGAATCTGAAGATTTTCTGGAAGTAGTACAAGATAGTTTTTTATATCAATTCATAAACTCGCCTACTAGAGGAAATAATATCCTCGATTTAGTTCTCAGTAATAATGAAAATCTAGTAAAAGATGTTGGGATTGGAGACGAACTCGGAAACAGTGATCATAAAGCCATATATTTTAACATAATATGGGATGGCAGGAAGAAGGAAAATTCGGCCTTGATCCCGGATTTTAGGAAGGCTAATTACGGTAGCTTAAGGAGAGACCTAAGGGATGACCCTATGGTCAAAAGATTAATCCCCCCCACACCTCCGGAAACTGTCAACTTAGGACGGGATAACCCCGAATTTAATTTAGCAGCTACTTATGAACAATTTATTGAGACAATCAATAATGCTCAAAATAAACACATTCCTTAAAGAAAATTCAGATCGATACGGAACCAACCAAAATGGATGAATAATAGACTCTTAGATCTTCTAGGGAAAAAGAAAGGAGTATATAGAAAAGTTAAGAAAGGCGAAAATCACTTACTTGGTTACTATCAGAACCTAACAAGACAGGTAAAAACAGAAATTAGGAAAGCAAAGAGAAATTATGAAATCAAGGTAGCAAACGAATCGAAAAATAACCCCAAAGCTTTTTATCAACTGTATAAATCAAAGGTTAGAGATACAATAGGTCCCCTTAAAACTACGACAGGAGAAATGACTGATGATGAGTTAGAAATGTGTAGTACGTTAAATAGTCATTTTCCCTCCGTATTCACAAATGAAAACCTAGCACAGTTTCCAGCAGTTCATAAGGTATATAACGACAGTATAGAAAATATGTTGATGAATATCAATATTACTAGTAACGATGTGCTTAAAGTAATTAACAAACTGAAGCCTCATAAATCGCCTGGTCCAGACGAGGTATATGCTAGAATATTAAAAGAATGTAGAGATGAGTTGAGTAATCCATTAGCAGTTTTATTTAATAAGTCATTAGAATCGGGCCTAGTGCCAGAAGCTTGGAAACTTGCAAATGTAGTTCCGATTTTCAAAAAGGGCGATAAATCAATTGCATCAAATTACCGTCCCATTAGTCTCACGTCAATCATAGGCAAGTTGCTAGAGTCAATTATTGCTACAAAAATCAGAAGCCACCTTGAAACATTCAACTTAATTCATTCTTCTCAGCACGGGTTCACCAAGGGACGTTCTTGTCTCACAAATTTGCTTAGCTTTTTCTCAGAAGTATACGAAGCGGTAGATAATGATAAGTCATATGATATAATTTATTTAGATTTCAGTAAAGCATTCGATAGAGTCCCTCATGAGAGATTGATAAGGAAGGTAGAAGCACATGGAATAGGTGGATCATTATTAAAATGGATTAGGTCATGGTTAACTGGTAGGAAACAAAGAGTCAGCATAAATGGATTAAAGTCAGACTGGGGTGCGGTCAAAAGCGGAGTTCCCCAGGGATCTGTATTAGGCCCTCTGCTGTTTGTTATATTCATTAATGATCTTGATTTAGGCATAACTAGTAGGATTAGTAAATTTGCAGATGATACCAAAATGGGGAGAGTGATAAATTCAGACAGTGACTTTGAACACCTTCAAAGAGATCTAGATACCTTACATGAGTGGTCAGTAGACTGGCAAATGAATTTTAATACTGATAAATGCAAGGTACTACAGATAGGGAAGACGAATACAAACGTTAAGTATAAACTAGGTAACACGGAAATAGAAAACTCAGTTTGTGAAAAAGATCTAGGTGTATTTGTTAGCAACGACTTGAAACCTAGAAAACAATGTATTAGCGTTCGCAACAAGGCAAACAGGATTCTTGGGTTCATATCTAGGTCTGTGAGTAACAGAACTGCTGACGTTATCTTGAAGCTTTACCTAGCATTAGTGAGGCCACACATGGATTATGCGGTTCAGTTCTGGTGTCCTTATTCTAGAATGGACATAGATTCTTTGGAGAGAGTACAAAGAAGAAAGACAAAAATGATCCATAATATTAGAAACCTTCCATATGAAGAAAGACTGAAAAGCTTAGGCTTACATTCATTAGAGAGGCATAGAGTTAGGGGAGATATGATAGAGGTGTACAAGTGGGTAAGTGGGATTAACAAGGGTAAAATGGAAGATGTTCTGAAGCTCAGTAATAACGAAATAACTAGAACAAATGGCTTTAAATTAGATAAATTCCGATTCAGAAAGGATATAGGCAAGCACTGGTTTGGTAATAGAGTTGTGGATATGTGGAATAGGCTACCGAGTGCTATAGTAGGATCGGGGACGCTAGGGAGCTTCAAGACGAAGTTGGATAGGCACATGGAAGTGCTGGGATGGGTGTGAAAGGGATCTGCCCTGTATGGGCCAGTCGGCCTCCTGCAGTATCCCACTTTCTTAGGTTCTTATGTTCTTAAAATCACACGGGAAAATGGAAACAACGGAGTACCTTAGCTTTCGTCTTTATTCAAGACATCTTCAGAGGCAACTGGATTACATGGACAGAGAGAGGCTTAAATATACAGGGTGACCTTAAAAACATGAGGTCAGGTCACAATGATGACATCCACTAATCCCCACACCAACACACACGTAGAGGAGCTTAAGAGAAGGGTGGTGACGTGACTAGCCAGGTCAGGTCAGAAAAAAGGGACCCACAAAATAACTATCATACATCTAGATCAAAGGTTTTCAAAGCATTTTTAACCTTGGGCCACTGACAAATAAATTTATGTAACATATTATCAGTTTTGAACTGACCATCACTAAGGTTTATTGATTTTAATTCCTTAATCAAACTAGCTTCAACCAGAAGTCTTTCTGTGACACAAGATGATTTGAATACTTCTAAGCTTTTTTCCCAAGCAATGGGGGTGATTATTATTCCTAACATGAACGAACAAGGCACTGCTTTCAGATGCAGTTCTGATATTATACTTATGTTGTTTGATTCTGAGCTGCAGAGTTTTTCCTGCCTGACCTACATAATTACAATTACATTTGCTACATGGAATACAATAAACACTTCCATTTACATTCAAACTTGGGCTATTCCTTATTAACATATTGGTAATGGTTGAGTCATACTTGAAAACAACATTAATATTTAGAAGCTTGAGGGACCGAACTAACGGGACAAATTCATTACGATAGGGCAGAGTCAAAATATTCTTAAGTGTAGGAACTTGTCTGGTTTGAGAGGAATGAAAGGATTTTTTAGCCCTTTTAAAACAACGATCAACAAACACAGAAGGGTACCCGAGTTTCTGTGCAATAGAACGAATGTGTTTCAATTCATCGTCAATAAATTCAGAGTCACAAATACGCAGACATCTTAAGAACATAGCAGAAGAAACTGACATTTTGGTAGACTCAAGGTGATTCGATAAAAAGTGAATGAAACTGTCTACCTGTGTGGGCTTTCTATATACCTTAAATTTATAGTTTTGGCCATTTCTCATGATAAGCATATCAAGAAATGGAAGGGATTCATTTATTTGTCTTTCAATTTTGAATGTGATACTAGGGACAATATCATTAAGCTTGTCTAAAAATTCCAATGGCTCCGTTGTTTCCATTTTCCCGTGTGATTTTATCAAGAAATATATATATATATATATATACTTCATTTTTAGTCCATATAACACGCGGACTTTGAACATACAATCAACGACCTCACCAGCAAGGACTCGAACCCTCGACCTACTGGGTGTGACTAGGGAACGCTTACCGGCTAGGCCACAAGGACACTAAAAGCAGTTCTAGACTCTGTTATATTTCACACAAAGCCTGTTCATCGAGCTGATGGCGCCGTGAACCTCATTGGGAAACTGCCCGTGCCTCGTATGTGGTGTCAGTAGCATTTTACCGAATCCAGCTGGTATGAAACGCGAGGTACATATATATACTTCATTTTTAGTCCATATAACACGCGGACTTTGAACCTACAATCAACGACCTCACCAGCAAGGACTCGAACCCTCGACCTACTGGGTGTGACTAGGGAACGCTTACCGGCTAGGCCACAAGGACACTAAAAGCAGTTCTAGACTCTGTTATATTTCACACAAAGCCTGTTCATCGAGCTGATGGCGCCGTGAACCTCATTGGGAAACTGCCCGTGCCTCGTATGTGGTGTCAGTAGCATTTTACCGAATCCAGCTGGTATGAAACGCGAGGTACATATATATACTTCATTTTTAGTCCATATAACACGCGGACTTTGAACATACAATCAACGACCTCACCAGCAAGGACTCGAACCCTCGACCTACTGGGTGTGACTAGGGAACGCTTACCGGCTAGGCCACAAGGACACTAAAAGCAGTTCTAGACTCTGTTATATTTCACACAAAGCCTGTTCATCGAGCTGATGGCGCCGTGAACCTCATTGGGAAACTGCCCGTGCCTCGTATGTGGTGTCAGTAGCATTTTACCGAATCCAGCTGGTATGAAACGCGAGGTACATATATATACTTCATTTTTAGTCCATATAACACGCGGACTTTGAACATACAATCAACGACCTCACCAGCAAGGACTCGAACCCTCGACCTACTGGGTGTGACTAGGGAACGCTTACCGGCTAGGCCACAAGGACACTAAAAGCAGTTCTAGACTCTGTTATATTTCACACAAAGCCTGTTCATCGAGCTGATGGCGCCGTGAACCTCATTGGGAAACTGCCCGTGCCTCGTATGTGGTGTCAGTAGCATTTTACCGAATCCAGCTGGTATGAAACGCGAGGTACATATATATACTTCATTTTTAGTCCATATAACACGCGGACTTTGAACATACAATCAACGACCTCACCAGCAAGGACTCGAACCCTCGACCTACTGGGTGTGACTAGGGAACGCTTACCGGCTAGGCCACAAGGACACTAAAAGCAGTTCTAGACTCTGTTATATTTCACACAAAGCCTGTTCATCGAGCTGATGGCGCCGTGAACCTCATTGGGAAACTGCCCGTGCCTCGTATGTGGTGTCAGTAGCATTTTACCGAATCCAGCTGGTATGAAACGCGAGGTACATATATATACTTCATTTTTAGTCCATATAACACGCGGACTTTGAACATACAATCAACGACCTCACCAGCAAGGACTCGAACCCTCGACCTACTGGGTGTGACTAGGGAACGCTTACCGGCTAGGCCACAAGGACACTAAAAGCAGTTCTAGACTCTGTTATATTTCACACAAAGCCTGTTCATCGAGCTGATGGCGCCGTGAACCTCATTGGGAAACTGCCCGTGCCTCGTATGTGGTGTCAGTAGCATTTTACCGAATCCAGCTGGTATGAAACGCGAGGTACATATATATACTTCATTTTTAGTCCATATAACACGCGGACTTTGAACATACAATCAACGACCTCACCAGCAAGGACTCGAACCCTCGACCTACTGGGTGTGACTAGGGAACGCTTACCGGCTAGGCCACAAGGACACTAAAAGCAGTTCTAGACTCTGTTATATTTCACACAAAGCCTGTTCATCGAGCTGATGGCGCCGTGAACCTCATTGGGAAACTGCCCGTGCCTCGTATGTGGTGTCAGTAGCATTTTACCGAATCCAGCTGGTATGAAACGCGAGGTACATATATATACTTCATTTTTAGTCCATATAACACGCGGACTTTGAACATACAATCAACGACCTCACCAGCAAGGACTCGAACCCTCGACCTACTGGGTGTGACTAGGGAACGCTTACCGGCTAGGCCACAAGGACACTAAAAGCAGTTCTAGACTCTGTTATATTTCACACAAAGCCTGTTCATCGAGCTGATGGCGCCGTGAACCTCATTGGGAAACTGCCCGTGCCTCGTATGTGGTGTCAGTAGCATTTTACCGAATCCAGCTGGTATGAAACGCGAGGTACATATATATACTTCATTTTTAGTCCATATAACACGCGGACTTTGAACATACAATCAACGACCTCACCAGCAAGGACTCGAACCCTCGACCTACTGGGTGTGACTAGGGAACGCTTACCGGCTAGGCCACAAGGACACTAAAAGCAGTTCTAGACTCTGTTATATTTCACACAAAGCCTGTTCATCGAGCTGATGGCGCCGTGAACCTCATTGGGAAACTGCCCGTGCCTCGTATGTGGTGTCAGTAGCATTTTACCGAATCCAGCTGGTATGAAACGCGAGGTACATATATATACTTCATTTTTAGTCCATATAACACGCGGACTTTGAACATACAATCAACGACCTCACCAGCAAGGACTCGAACCCTCGACCTACTGGGTGTGACTAGGGAACGCTTACCGGCTAGGCCACAAGGACACTAAAAGCAGTTCTAGACTCTGTTATATTTCACACAAAGCCTGTTCATCGAGCTGATGGCGCCGTGAACCTCATTGGGAAACTGCCCGTGCCTCGTATGTGGTGTCAGTAGCATTTTACCGAATCCAGCTGGTATGAAACGCGAGGTACATATATATACTTCATTTTTAGTCCATATAACACGCGGACTTTGAACATACAATCAACGACCTCACCAGCAAGGACTCGAACCCTCGACCTACTGGGTGTGACTAGGGAACGCTTACCGGCTAGGCCACAAGGACACTAAAAGCAGTTCTAGACTCTGTTATATTTCACACAAAGCCTGTTCATCGAGCTGATGGCGCCGTGAACCTCATTGGGAAACTGCCCGTGCCTCGTATGTGGTGTCAGTAGCATTTTACCGAATCCAGCTGGTATGAAACGCGAGGTACATATATATACTTCATTTTTAGTCCATATAACACGCGGACTTTGAACATACAATCAACGACCTCACCAGCAAGGACTCGAACCCTCGACCTACTGGGTGTGACTAGGGAACGCTTACCGGCTAGGCCACAAGGACACTAAAAGCAGTTCTAGACTCTGTTATATTTCACACAAAGCCTGTTCATCGAGCTGATGGCGCCGTGAACCTCATTGGGAAACTGCCCGTGCCTCGTATGTGGTGTCAGTAGCATTTTACCGAATCCAGCTGGTATGAAACGCGAGGTACATATATATACTTCATTTTTAGTCCATATAACACGCGGACTTTGAACATACAATCAACGACCTCACCAGCAAGGACTCGAACCCTCGACCTACTGGGTGTGACTAGGGAACGCTTACCGGCTAGGCCACAAGGACACTAAAAGCAGTTCTAGACTCTGTTATATTTCACACAAAGCCTGTTCATCGAGCTGATGGCGCCGTGAACCTCATTGGGAAACTGCCCGTGCCTCGTATGTGGTGTCAGTAGCATTTTACCGAATCCAGCTGGTATGAAACGCGAGGTACATATATATACTTCATTTTTAGTCCATATAACACGCGGACTTTGAACATACAATCAACGACCTCACCAGCAAGGACTCGAACCCTCGACCTACTGGGTGTGACTAGGGAACGCTTACCGGCTAGGCCACAAGGACACTAAAAGCAGTTCTAGACTCTGTTATATTTCACACAAAGCCTGTTCATCGAGCTGATGGCGCCGTGAACCTCATTGGGAAACTGCCCGTGCCTCGTATGTGGTGTCAGTAGCATTTTACCGAATCCAGCTGGTATGAAACGCGAGGTACATATATATACTTCATTTTTAGTCCATATAACACGCGGACTTTGAACATACAATCAACGACCTCACCAGCAAGGACTCGAACCCTCGACCTACTGGGTGTGACTAGGGAACGCTTACCGGCTAGGCCACAAGGACACTAAAAGCAGTTCTAGACTCTGTTATATTTCACACAAAGCCTGTTCATCGAGCTGATGGCGCCGTGAACCTCATTGGGAAACTGCCCGTGCCTCGTATGTGGTGTCAGTAGCATTTTACCGAATCCAGCTGGTATGAAACGCGAGGTACATATATATACTTCATTTTTAGTCCATATAACACGCGGACTTTGAACATACAATCAACGACCTCACCAGCAAGGACTCGAACCCTCGACCTACTGGGTGTGACTAGGGAACGCTTACCGGCTAGGCCACAAGGACACTAAAAGCAGTTCTAGACTCTGTTATATTTCACACAAAGCCTGTTCATCGAGCTGATGGCGCCGTGAACCTCATTGGGAAACTGCCCGTGCCTCGTATGTGGTGTCAGTAGCATTTTACCGAATCCAGCTGGTATGAAACGCGAGGTACATATATATACTTCATTTTTAGTCCATATAACACGCGGACTTTGAACATACAATCAACGACCTCACCAGCAAGGACTCGAACCCTCGACCTACTGGGTGTGACTAGGGAACGCTTACCGGCTAGGCCACAAGGACACTAAAAGCAGTTCTAGACTCTGTTATATTTCACACAAAGCCTGTTCATCGAGCTGATGGCGCCGTGAACCTCATTGGGAAACTGCCCGTGCCTCGTATGTGGTGTCAGTAGCATTTTACCGAATCCAGCTGGTATGAAACGCGAGGTACATATATATACTTCATTTTTAGTCCATATAACACGCGGACTTTGAACATACAATCAACGACCTCACCAGCAAGGACTCGAACCCTCGACCTACTGGGTGTGACTAGGGAACGCTTACCGGCTAGGCCACAAGGACACTAAAAGCAGTTCTAGACTCTGTTATATTTCACACAAAGCCTGTTCATCGAGCTGATGGCGCCGTGAACCTCATTGGGAAACTGCCCGTGCCTCGTATGTGGTGTCAGTAGCATTTTACCGAATCCAGCTGGTATGAAACGCGAGGTACATATATATACTTCATTTTTAGTCCATATAACACGCGGACTTTGAACATACAATCAACGACCTCACCAGCAAGGACTCGAACCCTCGACCTACTGGGTGTGACTAGGGAACGCTTACCGGCTAGGCCACAAGGACACTAAAAGCAGTTCTAGACTCTGTTATATTTCACACAAAGCCTGTTCATCGAGCTGATGGCGCCGTGAACCTCATTGGGAAACTGCCCGTGCCTCGTATGTGGTGTCAGTAGCATTTTACCGAATCCAGCTGGTATGAAACGCGAGGTACATATATATACTTCATTTTTAGTCCATATAACACGCGGACTTTGAACATACAATCAACGACCTCACCAGCAAGGACTCGAACCCTCGACCTACTGGGTGTGACTAGGGAACGCTTACCGGCTAGGCCACAAGGACACTAAAAGCAGTTCTAGACTCTGTTATATTTCACACAAAGCCTGTTCATCGAGCTGATGGCGCCGTGAACCTCATTGGGAAACTGCCCGTGCCTCGTATGTGGTGTCAGTAGCATTTTACCGAATCCAGCTGGTATGAAACGCGAGGTACATATATATACTTCATTTTTAGTCCATATAACACGCGGACTTTGAACATACAATCAACGACCTCACCAGCAAGGACTCGAACCCTCGACCTACTGGGTGTGACTAGGGAACGCTTACCGGCTAGGCCACAAGGACACTAAAAGCAGTTCTAGACTCTGTTATATTTCACACAAAGCCTGTTCATCGAGCTGATGGCGCCGTGAACCTCATTGGGAAACTGCCCGTGCCTCGTATGTGGTGTCAGTAGCATTTTACCGAATCCAGCTGGTATGAAACGCGAGGTACATATATATACTTCATTTTTAGTCCATATAACACGCGGACTTTGAACATACAATCAACGACCTCACCAGCAAGGACTCGAACCCTCGACCTACTGGGTGTGACTAGGGAACGCTTACCGGCTAGGCCACAAGGACACTAAAAGCAGTTCTAGACTCTGTTATATTTCACACAAAGCCTGTTCATCGAGCTGATGGCGCCGTGAACCTCATTGGGAAACTGCCCGTGCCTCGTATGTGGTGTCAGTAGCATTTTACCGAATCCAGCTGGTATGAAACGCGAGGTACATATATATACTTCATTTTTAGTCCATATAACACGCGGACTTTGAACATACAATCAACGACCTCACCAGCAAGGACTCGAACCCTCGACCTACTGGGTGTGACTAGGGAACGCTTACCGGCTAGGCCACAAGGACACTAAAAGCAGTTCTAGACTCTGTTATATTTCACACAAAGCCTGTTCATCGAGCTGATGGCGCCGTGAACCTCATTGGGAAACTGCCCGTGCCTCGTATGTGGTGTCAGTAGCATTTTACCGAATCCAGCTGGTATGAAACGCGAGGTACATATATATACTTCATTTTTAGTCCATATAACACGCGGACTTTGAACATACAATCAACGACCTCACCAGCAAGGACTCGAACCCTCGACCTACTGGGTGTGACTAGGGAACGCTTACCGGCTAGGCCACAAGGACACTAAAAGCAGTTCTAGACTCTGTTATATTTCACACAAAGCCTGTTCATCGAGCTGATGGCGCCGTGAACCTCATTGGGAAACTGCCCGTGCCTCGTATGTGGTGTCAGTAGCATTTTACCGAATCCAGCTGGTATGAAACGCGAGGTACATATATATACTTCATTTTTAGTCCATATAACACGCGGACTTTGAACATACAATCAACGACCTCACCAGCAAGGACTCGAACCCTCGACCTACTGGGTGTGACTAGGGAACGCTTACCGGCTAGGCCACAAGGACACTAAAAGCAGTTCTAGACTCTGTTATATTTCACACAAAGCCTGTTCATCGAGCTGATGGCGCCGTGAACCTCATTGGGAAACTGCCCGTGCCTCGTATGTGGTGTCAGTAGCATTTTACCGAATCCAGCTGGTATGAAACGCGAGGTACATATATATACTTCATTTTTAGTCCATATAACACGCGGACTTTGAACATACAATCAACGACCTCACCAGCAAGGACTCGAACCCTCGACCTACTGGGTGTGACTAGGGAACGCTTACCGGCTAGGCCACAAGGACACTAAAAGCAGTTCTAGACTCTGTTATATTTCACACAAAGCCTGTTCATCGAGCTGATGGCGCCGTGAACCTCATTGGGAAACTGCCCGTGCCTCGTATGTGGTGTCAGTAGCATTTTACCGAATCCAGCTGGTATGAAACGCGAGGTACATATATATACTTCATTTTTAGTCCATATAACACGCGGACTTTGAACATACAATCAACGACCTCACCAGCAAGGACTCGAACCCTCGACCTACTGGGTGTGACTAGGGAACGCTTACCGGCTAGGCCACAAGGACACTAAAAGCAGTTCTAGACTCTGTTATATTTCACACAAAGCCTGTTCATCGAGCTGATGGCGCCGTGAACCTCATTGGGAAACTGCCCGTGCCTCGTATGTGGTGTCAGTAGCATTTTACCGAATCCAGCTGGTATGAAACGCGAGGTACATATATATACTTCATTTTTAGTCCATATAACACGCGGACTTTGAACATACAATCAACGACCTCACCAGCAAGGACTCGAACCCTCGACCTACTGGGTGTGACTAGGGAACGCTTACCGGCTAGGCCACAAGGACACTAAAAGCAGTTCTAGACTCTGTTATATTTCACACAAAGCCTGTTCATCGAGCTGATGGCGCCGTGAACCTCATTGGGAAACTGCCCGTGCCTCGTATGTGGTGTCAGTAGCATTTTACCGAATCCAGCTGGTATGAAACGCGAGGTACATATATATACTTCATTTTTAGTCCATATAACACGCGGACTTTGAACATACAATCAACGACCTCACCAGCAAGGACTCGAACCCTCGACCTACTGGGTGTGACTAGGGAACGCTTACCGGCTAGGCCACAAGGACACTAAAAGCAGTTCTAGACTCTGTTATATTTCACACAAAGCCTGTTCATCGAGCTGATGGCGCCGTGAACCTCATTGGGAAACTGCCCGTGCCTCGTATGTGGTGTCAGTAGCATTTTACCGAATCCAGCTGGTATGAAACGCGAGGTACATATATATACTTCATTTTTAGTCCATATAACACGCGGACTTTGAACATACAATCAACGACCTCACCAGCAAGGACTCGAACCCTCGACCTACTGGGTGTGACTAGGGAACGCTTACCGGCTAGGCCACAAGGACACTAAAAGCAGTTCTAGACTCTGTTATATTTCACACAAAGCCTGTTCATCGAGCTGATGGCGCCGTGAACCTCATTGGGAAACTGCCCGTGCCTCGTATGTGGTGTCAGTAGCATTTTACCGAATCCAGCTGGTATGAAACGCGAGGTACATATATATACTTCATTTTTAGTCCATATAACACGCGGACTTTGAACATACAATCAACGACCTCACCAGCAAGGACTCGAACCCTCGACCTACTGGGTGTGACTAGATCTCTCTCAACAACAACCAACGGGAGGAGGACGCTTATTATTT
>CAUDMG010001400.1:0-5000 GCA_958450375.1 Homarus gammarus
ATTACTTTATCTCTATTTCCTAAAACAATTAAAATATATATACAAATAAATATAAATTAGTTTCGAGCTGACATGAAATCACTGACGTGTTATGTCGTCAGCGTGGCGTCACATCAATGACGTCATCAGCCTGGGAACAAGACGCCGCTCGCTCGACATTTTAACCAATGTTTAAGAGGTACATTCCTCTACCTCGGTGCGCCTAAGGAAACCAGACGACTTTTTTATTTTAAAGTCTTTCCGGCCAGAGGTAGGAAATCCCCGTTAACAGACAGACAAAAAGTGAGAGGAGAGAACGGGTAAATAAAAGCGAGCGAAAGAGAGAGTTGATTGCGCCAAAACAAGTTCCGGCTGAGTGATTCACTTAAGATGCCCCACGTAAAAAATATACCACGAACAGGAATGCAAACCTTATTATTTCATTCTATTTAACAGCAAACCTCTATTAACCTTACATAACCTGCTATAACCTTTGCTAACTAACCACAAATAGTACCAAATAGCTTATAAATATGTCTAGGATGCTACAAACTACATATTCAATAATAAAGCAAATTTAACGGTCCTGTTCGTCGTACCTTCCCAACATGGACCACCCTGCAGTCTCCCGGGAAGAAGGCGACGTTAAATCCGGATTCTTGAGAGGTCGTTAGGATAAATATTTCTCCTATATGTATTTTTCTCACAGTTAAACCGGAAATAAGAGAATGTAGGTATTTATGGTCGAGTCTTAGGGAAATTCTGATGACATTTTGGTCTGTTATTATAATGTTGTTTAATATGAACAGTTTACACACGTTTTCACAATTCGAGTTAAGAAAAAAAAATATTATTGCGAACCTTTGAGAATCCTTCATTTGTGTCGTAGCTTAAGTGAGTCTGACAGATACATATAAAATCGGGTTCGTTTCTGGATAAGGGTTCGTTTCTGGTTAAGGTTGCTTCATTTCTGATTCCGGTTCCGTTTTAGGGTCAGGGTTCACTTCTGGGTCAGGGTTCGATTCAGAGTCCGGTTTCGTTTCAAGTTACGGGTTCGTTTTCGCCTATGGGTCAGGGTTCTCTTCTAGGTCAGGGATCGGTTCAAGGATTCGTATCTGGGCCCGGGTTTCGTTTCAAGGTCTGCCTAAGGGGTTCGTTCAGGAGTCCGGGTTCGTTTCCGGGTCTGGTTTCGTAGACTTCAGCAAGGTCCGGGCGTCTGGTGGCACCGTTCACTAGGGGTGTTGCAACTAACGATACAACACTCAGATACGGTATGCGGTTCCCAGTGGCCTAGAAATCGTTCCATACTTCCAAAAACGTTCCCTACACACCAAAACACGTTCAATATCCCTAAAAACGTTCCACAACCCCCAAAACGTTTCCTATACCCCCAAGAACGTTCAATACCCCTAAAAACGTTTCCCAACCCACAAACGTTCCCTATACCCCCAAAACGTTCAATACCCATAAAAACGTTCCCCAACCCACAAAACGTTCCCTATATCCCAAAAAACGTTCCATATACCCCAAAAAACGTTCCCCAACCCCCAAAACGTTCCCTATACCCCAATAAACGTTCCCTATACCCCGAAAAACGTGTCTTATATCCAAAAAAACGTTCAATACCCCTTAAACCATTTCCCAACCCCTAAAACGTTCCATATACCCCAAGAAACGTTCCCAGACAGACAGACACACAGACCCCTACATCACCCTTACCCTCACTCTCCCCCTCCTCCAGTACACAACCAAGCCCTCCACTTCCCTCCCCCTTCTTAACTCCCTCCTTCCATCCCCCCTCCCCCTTCTTAACTCCCTCCTTCCACCCCCCCTCCCCCCAGTAAGTCATCACCGTAATCGTGGATATTCCAGGGTTGTGGGCAAGTCACTTTCACTTGGGCTCGAACCCGGGGCCTCCACGACACCCAGATGACCCCACCCCCCACCCCGCCACTCATAGCCCTGGGGGGGGGGGGGAGATGGGATCGTGTGTGTGTGTGTGTCTTTTGTGTGTGTGTGTGTGTGTGTGTGTGTGTGTGTGTGAGTGTGTCTTTTGTGTGTGTGTGTGTGTGTGTGTGTGTGTGTGTGTGTGTGTGTGTCTTTTGTGTGTGTGTGTGTGTGTGTGTCTTTTGTGTGTGTGTGTGTGTGTGTCTTTTGTGTGTGTGTATGTGTGTGTGTGTGTGTGTGTGTGTGTGTGTGTGTGTGAGAGTTTGAGTTCTTGTCGTGACATACCAATAGGTGTTTTGTGTGTGTGTGTGTGTGTGTGTGTGTGTGTGTGTGTGTGTTTTGTGTGTGTGTTTTATGTGTGTGTGTGTTTTATGTATTTTATGTGTGTGTGTACGGGAAAGGGAGGGTGAATGGGTAAATAAATGGGGTCATGAGCGGGAAAATAGTCAGGGGGAATGGAGGAAGGTGGATAATAGGGGGGGGAAAAATGTGTAGAAAAATAGTGTTAAGTGGGGAAAACAACAACAATAACAACAACAATAAACAACAACAGTTATACACCGCCCGAGACAATACCATAGTCTTACAACAAAAACGTCAATAATATTCACAATTTTACATAATGATCGTTCTCAAGGTCTTGTGACGTTACCAATCCATGACGCTCTGTGTGTGTGTGTGTGTGTGTGGTATATCGGTATAGCCTCATTGACATTCATATATATATATATATATATATATATATATATATATATATAATATATATATATATATATATATATATATATATATGCAAGTAAATCACAGTAGGTGAGAGTGATCCAGGTATATGCTGATAACCACAAGGAAAGAAGAAATCACGAAGTTCCCAAGCGCTTTCGTGTAATTCACATCGTCAGGGGTGAGTACAGACTAAGGAGAAGTACAAAACAAGGTGTATATCATTACATATAACACCATCCATCATCATTACACATAACACCATCCATCATCATTACACATAACACCATCCATCATCACTACATATAACAACATCCATCATCACTACATATAACACCATCCATCATCACTACACATAACACCATCCATCATCACTACATATAACACCATCCATCATCACTACATATAACACCATCCATCATCACTACATATAACACCATCCATCATCACTACACATAACACCATCCATCATCACTACATATAACACCATCCATCATCACTACATATAACACCATCCATCATCACTACATATAACACCATCCATCATCACTACACATAACACCATCCATCATCACTACATAAACACCATCCATCATCACTACATATAACACCATCCATCATCACTACATATAACACCATCCATCATCACTACATATAACACCATCCATCATCACTACATATAATAACATCCATCATCACTACATATAACACCATCCATCATCACTACATATAACACCATCCATCATCACTACATATAACACCATCCATCATCACTACATATAACACCATCCATCATCACTACATATAACACCATCCATCATCACTACACATAACACCATCCATCATCACTACATAAACACCATCCATCATCACTACATATAACACCATCCATCATCACTACATATAACACCATCCATCATCACTACATATAACACCATCCATCATCACTACATATAACACATCCATCATCACTACATATAACACCATCCATCATCACTACATATAACACCATCCATCATCACTACATATAACACCATCCATCATCACTACACATAACACCATCCATCATCACTACATATAACACCATCATCACTCATATAACACCATCCATCATCACTACATATAACACCATCCATCATCACTACATATAACACATCCATCATCACTACATATAACACCATCCATCATCACTACATATAACACCATCCATCATCACTACATATAACACCATCATCACTACATATACACATCCATCATCACTACATATAACACCATCCATCATCACTACATATAACACCATCCATCATCACTACATATAACACCATCCATCATCACTACATATAACACCATCCATCATCACTACATATAACACCATCCATCATCACTACACATAACACCATCCATCATCACTACATATAACACCATCCATCATCACTACATATAAAACCATCCATCATCACTACACATAACACCATCCATCATCACTACATATAACACCATCCATCATCACTACATATAACACCATCCATCATCACTACACATCGGTAAAGTAGTTTCCGAGACTCTCGTGGGGACACACAAAAAACACACACAGACATACTTCTTTGTTTGTTTGTTTATATATATATATATATATATATATATATATGCAAGAAAATCACAGTAGGTGAGCGTGATCCAGGTATATGCTGATAACCACAAGGAAAGAAGAAAACACGAAGTTCCCAAGCGCTTTCGTGTAATTCACATCTTCAGGTGTGAGTACAGACTAGTCTGTACTCACCCCTGAAGATGTGAATTACACGAAAGCGCTTGGGAACTTCGTGTTTTCTTCTTTCCTTGTGGTTATCAGCATATATATATATATATATATATATATATAAATATATATTATATATAATATATATATATATATATATATACGTATATATATATATATACGTATATATATATATATCTTGATAAAATCACACGGGAAAATGGAAACAACGGAGTACCTTAGCTTTCGTCTTTATTCAAGACATCTTCAGAGGCAACTGGATTACATGAACATTCGTTCTATTGCACATAAACTTGGGTACCCTTCTGTGTTTGTTGATCGTTGTTTTAATAGGGCTAAAAAATCCTTTCATTCCTCTCAAACCAGACAAGTTCCTACACTTAAGAATATTTTGACTCTGCCCTATCGTAATGAATTTGTCCCGTTAGTTCGGTCCCTCAAGCTTCTAAATATTAATGTTGTTTTCAAGTATGACTCAACCATTACTAATATGTTAATAAGGAATAGCCCAAGTTTGAATGCAAATGGTAGTGTTTATTGTATTCCATGTAGCAAATGTAATTGTAATTATGTA
>CAUDMG010001400.1:12500-52500 GCA_958450375.1 Homarus gammarus
TCTCTCTCACCTCAATCCCCTCTCTCTCACCTCTACCCCCTCTCTCACCTCTACCCCCTCTCTCACCTCTACCCTCTCTCTCACCTCTACCCACTCTCTCACCTCTACCCCCTCTCTCACCTCTACCCCTCTCTCTCACCTCTACCCCTCTCTCTCTCACCTCTACCCCCTCTCTCACCTCTACCCACTCTCTCACCTCTACCCCTCTCTCCCTCACCTCTACCCCCTCTCTCTCTCACCTCTACCCCCACTCTCTCACCTCTACCCCCAGTCTCACCTCTACCCCTCTCTCTCTCACCTCTACCCCCTCTCTCACCTCTACCCCCCTCTCTCTCACCTCTACCCCTCTCTCACCTCTACCCAATCTCTCTCACCTCTACCCCCTCTCTCTCACCTCTACCCCCCTCTCTCTCACCTCTACCCCTCTCTCTCTCACCTCTACCCCTCTCTCACCTCTACCCCCTCTCTCTCACCTCTACCCCTCTCTCTCACCTCTACCCCCTCTCTCACCTCTACCCTCTCTCTCACCTCTACCCCTCTCTCTCTCACCTCTACCCCCCTCTCTCTCACTTCTACCCCTCTCTTTCTCACCTCTACCCCCTCTCTCACCTCTACCCCTCTCTCACCTCTACCCCTCTCTCTCACCTCTACCCCCTCTCTCACCTCTACCCTCTCTCTCACCTCTACCCCTCTCTCTCTCACCTCTACCCCCTCTCTCTCACCTCTACCCCTCTCTCTCACCTCTACCCCCTCTCTCTCACCTCTACCCCCCCTCTCTCTCACCTCTACCCCCTCTCTCACCTCTACCCCTCTCTCACCTCTACCCCTCTCTCACCTGTACCCCCTCTCTCACCTCTTCCCCCTCTCTCACGTCTACACCCTCTCTCACCTCTACCCCCTCTCTCACCTCTACCCCCTCTCTCACGTCTACACCCTCTCTCGCCTCTACCCCCTCTCTCACCTCTACCCCCTCTCTCTCACCTCTACCCCCCTCTCTCTCACCTCTACCCCCTCTCTCACCTCTACCCCTCTCTCACCTCTACCCCTCTCTCACCTGTACCCCCTCTCTCCCCTCTTCCCCCTCTCTCACGTCTACACCCTCTCTCACCTCTACCCCCTCTCTCACCTCTACCCCCTCTCTCACGTCTACACCCTCTCTCGCCTCTACCCCCTCTCTCACCTCTACCCCCCTCTCTCTCACCTCTACCCCCTCTCTCACCTCTACCCTCTCTCTCACCTCTACCCCTCTCTCTCTCACCTCTACGCCCCCCTCTCTCACCTCTACCCTCTCTCTCACCTCTACCCACTCTCTCACCTCTACCCCCTCTCTCTCACCTCTACCCCCTCTCTCTCAACCTCTACCCCCTCTCTCACCTCTACCCTCTCTCTCACCTCTACCCCCTCTCTCAACCTCTACCCCTCTCTCTCTCACCTCTACCTCTCTCTCTCACCTCTACCCCCTCTCTCTCACCTCTACCCCTCTCTCACCTCTACCCCTCACTCTCACCTCTACCCCTCTCTCTCTCACCTCTACCCCCTCTCTCTCACCTCTACCCCCTCTCTCACCTCTACCCTCTCTCTCACCTCTACCCACTCTCTCACCTCTACCCCCTCTCTCTCACCTCTACCCCCCACTCTCTCACCTCTACCCCCTCTCTCACCTCTACCCTCTCTCTCACCTCTACCCCCTCTCTCTCACCTCTACCCCCCTCTCTCTCACCTCTACCCTCTCTCTCACCTCTACCCCTCTCTCTCACCTCTACGCCCCCCTCTCTCACCTCTACCCTCTCTCTCACCTCTACCCCCTCTCTCTCACCTCTACCCCCTCTCTCTCACCTCTACCCCCTCTCTCACCTCTACCCCTCTCTCACCTCTACCCCCTCTCTCACCTCTACCCTCTCTCTCACCTCTACCCACTCTCTCACCTCTACCCCCTCTCTCTCACCTCTACCCTCTCTCTCACCTCTACCCACTCTCTCACCTCTACCCCTCTCTCTCACCTCTACCCCTCTCTCACCTCTCCGCCCCCCTCTCTCACCTCTACCCCCTCTCTCTCACCTCTACCCTCTCTCTCACCTCTACCCACTCTCTCACCTCTACCCCTCTCTCACCTCTACCCCCTCTCTCTCACCTCTACCCCTCTCTCTCTCACCTCTACCCCCCTCTCTCTCCCTCACCCCTCTCTCTCCTCTACCCCTCTCTCACCTCCTACCCCCTCTCTCTCCCTCTCCCCCCTCTCTCCCTCCCTACCCTCTCCTCCCTCTCCCCTCTCTCCACCTCTCCCCCCTCTCTCTCACCTCTACCCCCTCTCCTCCCTCTACCCTCCTCCCCTCCACCTCTCCCTCTCCCTCCTCTCACCTCCCCTCTCTCACCTCTACCCCCTCTCTCTCCCTCTACCCTCTCTCTCCCTCTACCCTCTCTCCCCTACCTCTCTCTCACCTCTACCCCTCTCTCACCTCTCCCCCCTCTCTCTCACCTCTACCCCCTCTCTCACCTCTACCCTCCTCTCCCCTCTCCCCCTCTCTCCCTCTCCCCTCCTCACCTCTACCCCCTCCTCTCCCTCTACCCCTCTCCCTCACCTCTCCCCCTCTCTCACCTCTACCCCCTCTCTCACCTCTACCCTCTCTCTCACCTCTACCCTCTCTCTCACCTCTACCCCCTCTCTCACCTCTACCCCTCTCTCTCACCTCTGCCCCTCTCTCTCTCACCTCTGCCCCTCTCTCTCTCACCTCTACCCCTCTCTCACCTCTACCCCCTCTCTCACCTCTACCCCCTCTCTCACCTCTACCCCCTCTCTCACGTCTACACCCTCTCTCGCCTCTACCCCCTCTCTCACCTCTACCCCCTCTCTCACCTCTACCCCTCTCTCTCTCACCTCTACCCACTCTCTCACCTCTACCCCCACTCTCTCACCTCTACCCCCTCTCTCTCACCTCTACCCCCTCTCTCTCAACCTCTACCCCCTCTCTCACCTCTACCCTCTCTCTCACCTGTACCCTCTCTCTCTCACCTCTACCTCTCTCTCTCACCTCTACCCTCTCTCTCACCTCTACCCTCTCTCTCACCTCTACCCCTCTCTCTCTCACCTCTACCCCCTCTCTCTCACCTCTACCCCCTCTCTCACCTCTACCCTCTCTCTCACCTCTACCCCTCTCTCCCTCATCTCTACCCCTCTCTCTCTCATCTCTACCCCCTCTCTCACCTCTACCCCTCTCTCTCTCACCTCTACCCCCTCTCTCACCTCTACCACCCTCTCTTCATCTCTGCCCCTCTCTCTCTCACCTCTACCCCCTCTCTCTCACCTCTACCACCCTCTCTCACCTCTACCCCTCTCTCACCTCTACCCCCTCTCTCACCTCTACCCCCTCTCTCACCTCTACCCCTCTCTCTCTCACCTCTACCCCCTCTCTCACCTCTACCCCTCTCTCTCTCACCTCTACCCCCTCTCTCACCTCTACCCCCTCTCTCACCTCTACCCCTCTCTCTCTCACCTCTACCCCTCTCTCACCTCTACCCCTCTCTCTCTCACCTCTACCCCTCTCTCTCTCACCTCTACCCCCTCTCTCACCTCTACCCCCTCTACCACCTTCTCTCACCTCTACCCCTCTCTCTCACCTCTACTCCCTCTCTCACCTCTACCCCCTCTCTCACCTCTACCCCTCTCTCTCACGTTTACACCCTCTCTCACCTATATCCCCCTCTCTCTCACCTCTACCCCTCTCTCTCACGTCTACCCCCTCTCTCACCTCTACCCCCTCTCTCACCTCTACCCCTCTCTCACCTCTACCCCTCTCTCTACCCCCTCTCTCACCTCTACCCCTCTCTCTCACGTTTACACCCTCTCTCACCTATACCCCCCTCTCTCTCACCTCTACCCCTCTCTCTCACGTCTACACCCTCTCTCACCTATACCCCCCTCTCTCTCACCTCTACCCCTCCCCCTCACCTTACCAGCTGGTCCGCCTCCACTCCCTTCACGACCTGACGTAACCTAACCTAACCTCGCTATTTCACGATGACGTGAACACTACGACCCCTGACACGATTCAACAACAAGTGACGACCTATTTATGTCTTCACTACACTCACAGTACGACCCCCCGTCACACCCTTACGACTATCAAGGACTTTCTCAGGGACCTTTCCACGACCCTCCTCACCTTACTTGACCTCACCTGTCTCACCATACCTCAGCTGTCTAACCTAACCTAACCTCACCTAACCGAACCTTACCTTACCTAACCTTACCTAACCTTACCTTACCTTACCTCACCTAACCTAACCTAACCTAACCTAACCTAAACACACTTCCCCCTCCAGAGCCACACCTTCACTTAAGACAGGTGTGGCCATGAAAATTTTAATATGACATAATTGTGTGGCCCTACAACCCTTTTATAACACAGGTGTGGCCCTACAACCCTTTATATAACACAGGTGTGGCCCTACAAGCCTTTATATAACGCAGGTGTGGCCCTACAAGCCTTTATATAACACAGGTGTGGCCCTACAAGCCTTTATATAACACAGGTGTGGCCCTACAAGCCTTTATATAACACAGGTGTGGCCCTACAAGCCTTTATATAACACAGATGTGGCCCTACAAACCTTTATGTATCACAGGTGTGGCCCTACAGCCCTTTATATAAAACAAGTATGGCCCTACAACCCTTTATATAACACAGGTGTGGCCCTACACCCCTTTATATAACACAAGTATGGCTCTACAACCCTTTATATAACACAGGTGTGGCCCTACAACCCTTTATAAAATACAGGTGTGGCCCTACAGCCCTTTATATAACACAGGTGTGGCCCTACAACCCTTTATATAACACAGGTGTGGCCCTACAATCCTTTATATAACACAGGTGTGACCCTACAGCACTTTATAAAATACAGGTGTGGCCCTACAGCCCTTTATATAACACAGGTGTGGCCCTACAACCCTTTATATAACAGGTGTGGCCCTACATCCCTTTATATAACACAGGTGTGGCCCTACAATCCTTTATATAACACAGGTGTGGCCCTACAATCCTTTATATAACACAGGTGTGGCCCTACAACTCTTTATAAAACACAGGTGTGGCCCTACAACCCTTTATATAACACAGGTGTGGCCCTACAGCCCTTTACATAACACAGGTGTGGCCCTACAACCCTTTATATAACACAGGTGTGGCCCTACAACCCTTTATAAAATACAGGTGTGGCCCTACAGCCCTTTATATAAAACACAGGTGTGGCCCTACAACCCTTTATATAACACAGGTGTGGCCCTACAATCCTTTATATAACACAGGTGTGACCCTACAGCACTTTATAAAATACAGGTGTGGTCCTACAGCCCTTTATATAACACAGGTGTGGCCCTACAACCCTTTATATAACAGGTGTGGCCCTACATCCCTTTATATAACACAGGTGTGGCCCTACAATCCTTTATATAACACAGGTGTGGCCCTACAACTCTTTATAAAACACAGGTGTGGCCCTACAACCCTTTATATAACACAGGTGTGGCCCTACAGCCCTTTACATAACACAGGTGTGGCCCTACAACCCTTTATATAACACAGGTGTGGCCCTACAGCCCTTTATATAACACAGGTGTGGCCCTACAGCCCTTTATATAACACAGGTGTGGCCCTACAGCCCTTTATATAACACAGGTGTGGCCCTACAGCCCTTTATATAACACAGGTGTGGCCCTACAGCCCTTTATATAACACAGGTGTGGCCCTACAGCCCTTTATATAACACAGGTGTGGCCCTACAGCCCTTTATATAACACAGGTGTGGCCCTACAGCCCTATATCATCGACCACATCAGACAAACCAAACCTAACCTAACCTAACTTAACTTAACCTTATCCATTATGCATTTGGCAACCATTAGTACAAAGCTCCTACTGAAATACATTAGTTTACGTAAGCTTACATAAGGGCCCGGTATTAGCTATGGGGCGCAACAGGACTCGGGGCCCATCAAGAGTGTGAGGGCCCAACAGGACTCGGGGCCCATCAAGAGTGTGACGGCCCAACAGGACTCGGGGCCCATCAAGAGTGTGACGGCCCAACAGGACTCGGGGCCCATCAAGAGTGTGAGGGCCCAATAGGACTCGGAGCCCATCAAGAGTGTGAGGGCCCAACAGGACTCGGGGCCCATCAAGAGTGTGAGGGCCCAACAGGACTCAGGGCCCATCAAGAGTGTGACGGCCCAACAGGACTCGGGGCCCATCAAGAGTGTGGGGGCCCAATAGGACTCGGAGCCCATCAAGAGTTTGAGGGCCCAACAGGACTCGGGGCCCATCAGAAGTGTGAGGGCCCAACAAGTCTGTGGGGCCCAACAGAACTATGGGATTGGGGGAGGGGGGTGGGGGGACCTTGGTTGCAGTACGCCAGACATCCCGGGTGGGCGCCGCCTCGTGTGCCGGGAACAAAGGGGTGACCTGCACCCCCCCCCCCCCCTGGCACCTCCTCCACCCCCAGGCACCTCCCCCCCCCCCTCCCCGTCGGCGGCAACACAAACACAGGACCAGGTTATCACAGGTCGAGGGGCGGGGTCCAGGGGTCACTCTTTGTCTTGCTCTACTTGACCTCTCTCTCTCTCTCTCTCTCTCTCTCTCTACACCGCTGCTGTAGCTCTCTCACTCTCTCTCTCTGTTCACCATCTGTTCCCCCTCCTTTCTGTCAGTGTGTCCTGTCTGTCTGTCTATTTTGATTTATCCGTCTCTACCTCTGTCTATATCTCTTTCTTTGTGTATCTCACTGTCTCTCTTTCTCTGTCTCTCTCTACTTGTCTGGCTGTCTGTCTTACTGTCTGTCTCCTTTCTCTGTCTGTATCTCTACAATCAAGCACCAAAACCCAACCTATAAACCTAACCTAACCCCAAACCTTTGTGACGCAGCCTTCTGTGTGAGACAGACAGACATATGTTCACACAGGGTCACCTTACCAGCTATAGGGAACAAATTACCATATGAACCTCTAGGAATTCGGCCCTTCGTTACCACCCTCGTCACCTCTTCCTCACTTAAGAGTTTGTTTAGGGGATATCCTACATTCCTTAAGAGTCCTGTGGAAGTTTGGTAGGATCCTTAACTGTGGATAGGATGCTGTAGGATTGTTAATAGGATTTTTTTTTTTTTGGGGGGGGGGGAGTGTAGAGATGATTGGGAAATATTCTATCTATCTGTCTGTCTGTCTGTCTGTCTGTCTTCGCACTTTCTTTCTTTCTCCTTTTTACCCCTCTACACACACACACACACACACACAATTAGCACAGGTAAGGTTAGGCGGCCCCGTGCCAATTAGCATTTTAAAAGGTGAGCGTCCTGGCAATTCTCACAGTCGGGTGTGGGAGATGGTGCCACGCCTACAAGCAGTGCCACGCCTAAGAGCGGTGCCACGCCAAAGAGCGGTGCCACGCATAAGAGCAGTGCCACGCCTAGGAGCAGTGCCACGCCAAAGAGCAGTGCCACGCCTAAGAGCGGTGCCACGCCAAAGAACAGTGCCACGCCTAAGAGCAGTGCAGCGCCAAAGAGCGGTGCCACGCCAAAGAGCAGTGCCGCACCTACAAGCAGTGCCACGGCAAAGAGCAGTGCCACGCCTAGGAGCAGTGCCACGCCAAAGAGAAGTGCCACGCCTAGGAGCAGTGCCACGCCAAAGAACAGTGCCACGCCAAAGCGCAGTGCCACGCCTAAGAGCGATGCCACGCCTAAGAGCGGTGCCACGCCTGAGCGGGGTCACGCCTAAGTGCGGTGTCACGCCTATGAATAGTGCCACGCCTAGGAGCAGTGCCACGCCAAGGAACAGTGCCACGCCAAAGAGCAGTGACACGCCTAAGAGCGGTGACACGCCTAAGAGCGGTGCCACGCCTAGGAGCAGTGCCACGCCAAAGAACAGTGCCACGCCTAAGAGCAGTGCCACGCCTAAGAGCGGTGACACGCCTAAGAGCGGTGTCGCCTATGAGCGGTGCCACGCCTAAGAGCGGTGCCAAGCCTAAGAGCGGTACCATGTCTAAGAGCGGTGCCACGCCTATGAACAGAGCCACGCCTAAGAGCGGTGCCACGCCTATGAACAGAGCCACGCCTAAGAGCGGTGCCACGCCTATGAACAGAGCCACGCCTAAGAGCGATGCCACGCCGAAAATCTCCCAGTGGTTGCGTGGTGTATAGAATAGGGTAGTAGTAGTAGTAGTAGTAGTAGTAGTAGTAGTAGTAGTAGTAGAGTCATCCTCAGCACAAACAAGTTTGGCCCTGTAGCAAGCGATCTCTGCACTGCCATTGCCGCCCTTGCAAGAAAGCTTGCATCCTCTCACTGCCATCACCTCCAGGCCCTGACGGCCTGCCGCCTTATTCCTCTGGAAAAGAAACCAGGATGTAGACCTATAGGGGTGGGGGAAGTGCTGAGGCGGATCATCGGTAAGTGCATAATGGAGGTGGTAAAGGACGATGTCAGGGCAGCAGCAGGGAACCTACAAGTGTGTGCTGGCCACCAGGCTGGTGGGGAGGCGGCCATTCACGCCATGAGATTGATATTTGAGCAGCGTGATTGTGAGGCCGTTCTCCTGGTGGATGCTTCAAACGCATTCAACATCCTTAACCGCAAGGCTGCACTGCACAACATCAAGATCAAGTGTCCTAGCTTTGCGATGTATGTTGAAAATTCGTATCGGAATCCCTCAGACCTCTACGTAGTAAACAACAAGGCTCTACGAGGTGATACCATCCTACAGTCGACCGAGGGAACAACACAGGGGGACCCCGTAGCAATGGCAATGTATGCAATTGGCCTATCAGTGCTCCAACAAGAAATAAAATTTGAAACAACCGGGGTCAAACAAGTGGCATATGCTGATGACCTTACAGGAGCAGGAAAAGTGGAGGACATCAAAAAGTGGTGGGACCTGGTAACATCGCGAGGTCCACAAATAGGGTACCACCCAAACGCTAGCAAGTCCTTCCTCATCGTGAAGCCAGAACATTATGAACGGGCTTTGGAGGCTTTTGGCGGAAGTGAGGTCAAAGTAACTAAGGACGGCCAAAGACATCTAGGCGCAGTAATTGGCACTACGGACTTCAAGACCGAGTATGTAGCTGGAAAGGTGAATGAGTGGGTTAGCGAAATCCAAGCTCTATCTGAGATTGCTAACACACAGCCACATGCGGCCTTTGCAGCATTCACCCATGGAGTCAAGCATCGCTGGAACTACCTGATGCGTACCATCCCTGAGATCGGACCCCTCATCCACCCTCTGGAAGAAGCAATCAGTGTCAAGTTCATTCCCAAACTAGTGAAACACCCTGACTTAACCCCAGCAGAAAGAACACTTCTTGCACTTCCGCCAAGACTGGGAGGGATGGGACTAACTAATCCAGAGGAGATTGCTGACACTGAACATCAAAATTCACTTAAGCTCACGGCAGCCCTCACTGACCACATAATAGCCCAGAATGCAACAGGGGAAGTGGACACCAGTGAAGTAAATAAGATCCGTAGGGCCATTACAACAGATCGGCAGCACTGCCAAAATGACATGTTGCAGCAACTATTGCTGCAGGTTCCAGAAAATTTGACAAAAAAAGTAGCTATAGCGCAGGAGGTGGGCGCCTCGAACTGGTTAACTACGTTACCGATAAGGGCAAATGGTTTCAGCCTTAACAAACAAGAATTTACAGATGCCATTGCTCTAAGGTACGGTTGGCCAGTAGATGGTTTGCCCTCCCAATGCGTGTGTGGCTCTTCCTATGACGGCGATCACGCCATGGTCTGCAAGAAGGGGGGCTTCATATGCATGCGGCATGACGAGGTAAGGGATCTCACAGCAAATATGTTGAAGGAAATCTGCCGGGACGTCATGGTAGAACCGACCCTCCTTCCACTGGATGGTGAGATCTTCCAACACAGGACCTCAAACACAGCTAACGAAGCCCGTGTGGACGTCAGTGCTCGAGGATTCTGGACGCGGGGACAGCGAGCTTTCTTCGACATCAGGATTTTCGATCCCATGGCCACTTGTCACCGTAACCTACCTCTCGATGCTGCACACAGGAGGAACGAGAACGACAAGAGAAGGGCATATGGGGAGAGAATTCAAAACGTTGATCAAGGCAGCTTCACTCTTCTAGTGTTCACAACCTCTGGTGGGATGGGCCCAAGTGCAAGATGTTTCTACGCCAGACTCGCGGAGGTGATCTCCGAACAGAAGCAGCAGCCCAGAAGTTATGTTACAGCCTGGATGAGATGTCGACTGTCCTTCGGTCGGCTTTGCTCTGCCTCAGGGGAACGAGAGCTTCTGCCCCTACTTCGACAACTGCTGCAGATATTGACTATGAGGCTACAGTCACTGAATGCCGCATAGATCTGCGGCTCAACTAATTTAACACAGATAGGATAGCTTATTATGTATTAGGGTATTTAATATTAAGGTAAATAAATGGTGGCGAAGGTGTGGCTATTGGGGGAGGCTGGAGGCCACGTTTTAAAAAAAAAAAAAAAAAAAAAAAAAAAAAAAAAAAAAAAGTAGTAGTAGTAGTAGTAGTAGTAGTAGTAGTAGTAAAGTGTGAAACAACTGGGGTCAAACAAGTGGCATATGCTGATGACCTCACAGGAGCAGGAAAAGTGGAGGACATCAAAAAGTGGTGGGATCTGGTAACATCGCGAGGTCCACAAATAGGGTACCACCCAAATGCCAGCAAATCCTTCCTCATCGTGAAGCCAGATCATTATGATCGGGCTTTGGAGGTTTTCGGCGAAAGTGAGGTCAAAATAACTAAGGACGGCCAAAGACATCTAGGCGCAGTCATTGGCACTACGGACTTCAAGACCCAGTACGTAGGGGGAAAGGTGAATGAGTGGGTTAGCGAAATCCAAGCTCTATCGGAGATTGCTAACACAGAGCCACATGCGGCCTTTGCAGCATTCACCCATGGAGTCAAGCATCGTTGGAACTACCTGATGTGTACCATCCCTGAGATCGGACTCCTCCTCCACCCGTTGGAAGAAGCAATCAATGTCAAGTTCATTCCCAAACTAGTGAAACATCCTGACTTAACCCGAGCAGAAAGAACACTTCTTGCACTTCCACCAAGACTGGGAGGGATGGGACTAACTAATCCAGAGGAGATTGCTGACTCTGAACATCAAAATTCACTTAAGCTCACGGCAGCCCTCACTGACCACATTATAGCCCAGAATGCTACAGGGGAAGTGGACACCAGCGAAGTTAATAAGATCCGTAGGTCCATTACAACAGATCGGCAGCACTGCCAAAATGACACGTTGCAGCAACTATTGCTGCAGGTTCCAGAAAATTTTACAAAAAAAAGTAGCTATAGCGCAGGAGGTGGGCGCCTCGAACTGGTTAACTACGTTACCGATAAGGGCAAATGGTTTCAGCCTTAACAAACAAGAATTTACAGATGCCATTGCTCTAAGGTATGGTTGGCCAGTAGATGGTTTGCCCTCCCAATGCGTGTGTGGCTCTCCCTATGATGGCGATCACGCCATGGTCTGCAAGAAGGGGGGCTTCATATGCATGAGGCATGACGAGGTAAGGGATCTCACAGCAAATATGTTGAAGGAAATCTGCCGGGACGTTATGGTAGAACCGACCCTCCTCCCACTGGATGGCGAGATCTTCCAACATAGGACTTCAAACACATCCAACGTGGATGCGGGGACAGCGAGCTTTCTTCGACATCAGGATTTTTGATCCCATGGCCGTTTGTCACCGTAACCTAGCTCTCGATGCTGCGCATAGGAGGAACGAGAACGACAAGAGAAGGGCATATGGGGAGAGAATACAAAATGTTGATCAAGGCAGCTTCACTCCTCTAGTGTTCACAACCTCTGGTGGGATGGGGCCAAGTGCAAGATGTTTCTACGCCAGACTCGCGGAGCTGATCTCCGAACAGAAGCAGCAGCCCAGAAGTTATGTTACAGCCTGGATGAGATGTAGACTGTCCTTCTCTCTCCTTCGGTCGGCTTTGCTCTGCCTCAGGGGAACGAGAGCTTCTGCCCCTACTCCGACAACCGCTGCAGATATTGACTATGAGGCTACAGTCACTGAATGCCGCGTAGATCTGCGGCTCAACTAATTTAACACAGATAGGATAGTTTCTTATGTATTAGGATATTTAATATTAAGGTAAATAAATGGTGGCGAAGGTGTGGCTATTGGGGGAGGCTGGAGGCCACGTTTAAAAAAAAAAAAAAAAAAAAAAAAAAAAAAAAAAAAGTAGTAGTAGTAGGTGGCTGGAGTTGCCAAGTGTCAGTGCCAGTGTGTCGATAGGCCTACCCTCGCAAGGGTGGCATCGCGACTCTCGCCCCTATGGGGCCAAGTGCCTCAAGTAACGGCCACTCCATGTAGTGTCCGCTGACCCAGTGAGTATATATAACTAATGTTGCATCAGCGAGACCATAGAAATGGTGGCTATCTCTACCAAAGTGACATAATCAAGTGTTAGGTGTGACAATTCTTGCTCCCAGTGGATTATTCTCATGTGTGGATTATCGCCCACATGGGGGGTGCCCGACACAACCACACGCGCGCGCATGCCCTTACTACCCGGACACCGAAGGCCAGGCTGTCACCTCTATGCCTAATACGCATAAGATCTAGTTTCTTCGGCCGTATGGGCCCAATAGCAGAGGTCGGAGGCGGAAATATTTGTCGCCCAAGTTGCTGGTCACTATGCCTGGCAACAGTCTTTGCTGCGTCTGTGCTAGCCAGTACCAAAACTGCACAAATTGTCGTTGTGCGAAAAACAACCGATCATGTGTGGATTGCAGGAAGCTAGACCAGTGTCGGAACCCACGTGGCAGGGAGCCGACACAGGCGGCCACAGTGGATATCGCCGGGACCCAACCACCCGATGATATCCGAAATGATAGCAGTGAGTCTACTCAACCCGAAAATGTAGTACTAATAAATGCTGCTCCCTCAGTAGCAGTTGAGAGACAGCCGCCTCAGTGGAAAGGCATGTCGATGGAAAATGCAGGCGTATGGGTAAAAGAAACCTACTCAGAAATTGTCAAGTGGTCGCCAGCTAACTTGTTTGAACCACCCAAGTGTGCGGCCACCAAAGAAATGATTCGGGAGATGACTCGCTTCATGACTGGTTACACTCAGGACCGCTTCCTCGCCCCCCTAGCTCTTCAAATACTGGCAATAATACCACATCTATTTTGTCAAGAGGACACACACAAAGGCTAAGCACAAAGAAAATGTGGCAGCAATGAAGAGAAGATCGACAATGTGGCGGACTGGGGCCCTAGATGATCTCCTATGTGAAGCAAGAACACTGCAGGAGAGACTAAAATCTACGGGTGACAGAAAGCAAAACACCGATGAAGTGGCAAGAAAATTTGGAAACAAAATGCGTGTGGGAAAAGTGTCTCTCGCGGTAAGATCTCTCACACATGAATCTTCCGGTGGAGTGATGCCAATAAACAGTGCGACATTAAAACTATTGAAAGAGAAACATCCCCCTGCAAGTGAAGATGAAGGCATCAGGCTCCAGGGTGCCTATATCCCACCAAATGCTGTCCTGTTCGAGAAAATAACAGGAGAGATGGTGTGGAAAAAGGCACTGAAGACTCGAGGAGGAGCCGGCCCTTCAGGTCTGGATGCAAACGGTTGGAGAGTCATCCTCAGCACAAACAAGTTTGGCCCTGTAGCAAGCGATCTCTGCACTGCCATTGCCACCCTCGCAAGAAAGCTTGCATCCTCTTGCTGCCATCACCTCCAGGCTCTGACGGCTTGCCGCCTTATTCCTCTGGAAAAGAAACCAGGATGTAGACCTATAGGGGTGGGGGAAGTGCTGAGGCGGATCATCGGAAAGTGTATAATGGAGGTGGTAAAGGATGATGTCAGGGCAGCAGCAGGGAACCTACAAGTGTGTGCTGGCCACCAGGCTGGTGGGGAGGCGGCCATTCACGCCATGAGATTGATATTTGAGCAGCGTGATTGTGAGGCCATTCTCCTGGTGGATGCTTCAAACGCATTCAACATACTTAACCGCAAGGCCGCACTGCACAACATCAAGATCAAGTGTCCTAGCTTTGCGATGTATGTTGAAAATTCGTATAGGAATCCTTCAGACCTCTACATAGTAAACAACAAGGCTCTACGAGGTGATACCATCCTACAGTCGACCGAGGGAAAAAACACAGGGGGACCCCATTGCAATGGCAATGTATGCAATAGGCCTATCAGTGCTCCAACAAGAAATAAAGTATGAAACAACTAGGGTCAAACAAGTGGCATATGCTGATGACCTCACAGGAGCAGGAAAAGTGGAGGACATCAAAAAGTGGTGGGACCTGGTAACATCGCGAGGTCCACAAATAGGGTACCACCCAAACGCCAGCAAATCCTTCCTCATCGTGAAGCCAGACCATTATGATCGGGCTGTGGAGGTTTTCGGCGAAAGTGAGGTCAAAATAACTAAGGACGGCCAAAGACATCTAGGCGCAGTAATTGGCACTACGGACTTCAAGACCCAGTACGTAGGGGGAAAGGTGAATGAGTGGGTTAGCGAAATCCATGCTCTATCGGAGATTGCTAACACAGAGCCACATGCGGCCTTTGCAGCATTCACACATGGAGTCAAGCATCGTTGGAACTACCTGATGCGTACCATCCCTGAGATCCGACCCCTCCTCCACCCTTTGGAAGAAGCAATCAGTGTCAAGTTCATTCCCACACTAGTGAAACACCACGACTTAACCCCAGTAGAAAGAACACTTCTTGCACTTCCACCAAGACTGGGAGGGATTGGACTAACTAATCCAGAGGAGATTGCTGACTCTGAACATCAAAATTCACTTACGCTCACGGCAGCCCTCACTGACCACATAATAGACCAGAATGCAACAGGGGAAGTGGACACCAGCGAAGTTAATAAGATCCGTAGGTCCATTACAAAAGATCGGCAGCACTGCCAAAATGACATGTTGCAGCAACTATTGCTGCATGTTCCAGAAAATGTGACAAAAAAAGTAGCTATAGCGCAGGAGGTGGGCGCCTCGAACTGGTTAACTACGTTACCGATAAGGGCAAATGGTTTCAGCCTTAACAAACAAGAATTTACAGATGCCATTGCTCTAAGGTACGGTTGGCCAGTAGATGGTTTGCCCTCCCAATGCGTGTGTGGCTATTCCTATGATGGCGATCACGCCATGGTTTGCAAGAAGGGGGGCTTCATATGCATGAGGCATGACGAGGTAAGGGATCTCACAGCAAATATGTTGAAGGAAATCTGCCGGGACGTCATGGTAGAACCGACCCTCCTTCCACTGGATGGCGAGATCCTCCAATACAGGACTTCAAACACATCTAACGAAGCCCGTGTGGACGTCAGTGCTCGAGGATTCTGGACGCGGGGACAGCGAGCTTTCTTCGACATCAGGATTTTTGATCCCATGGCCGTTTGTTACCGTAACCTAGCTCTCGATGCTGCGCATAGGAGGAACGAGAACGACAAGAGAAGGGCATATGGGGAGAGAATTCAAAATGTTGATCTAGGCAGCTTCACTCCTCTAGTGTTCACAACCTCTGGTGGGATGGGCCCAAGTGCAAGATGTTTCTACGCCAGACTCGCGGAGCTGATCTCCGAACAGAAGCAGCAGCCCAGAAGCTATGTCACAGCCTGGATGAGATGTCGACTGTCCTTCTCTCTCCTTCGGTCAGCTTTGCTCTGCCTCAGGGGAACGAGAGCTTCTGCCCCTACTCCGACAACTGCTGCAGATATTGACTATGAGGCTACAGTCACTGAATGCCGCATGGATCTGCGGCTCAACTAATTTAACACAGATAGGATAGCTTCTTATGTATTAGGATATTTAATATTAAGGTAAATAAATGGTGGCGAAGGTGTGGCTATTGGGGGAGGCTGGAGGCCACGTTATAAAAAAAAAAAAAAAAGTAGTAGTAGTAGTAGTAGTAGTAGTAGTAGTAGTAGTAGTAAACAAGATCCGAAGGTCTATTACGACAGAACGACAGCACGACCAGTGACAAGTTACAGCAACTATTGCTGCAAATACCAGAGAATTTGAAAAAAAAGTAGCTATAGCGCAGGAGGTGGGCGCCTCGAACTGGTTAGCTACGTTACCGATAAGGGCAAATGGTTTCAGTCTCAATAAACAAGAATTTACAGATGCTATTGGTCTAAGGTACGGTAGGCCAGTAGAAGGTTTGCCCTCCCAATGCCTGTGTGGCTCTTCCTATGACATGACGAAGTAAGGGATCTCACAGCAAATATGTTGAAGGAAATCTGTCGTGATGTCAGGGTAGAGCCGACCCTCCTTCCATTGGATGGTGAGATCTTCCAACATAAGACTTCAAACACATCTGACGAAGCCCGTGTTGACGCCAGTGCTCGAGAATTCTGGACGCGGGAACAGCGAGCTTTCTTCAACATCAGGATTTTTTATCCCATTGCCACATGTCACCGTAACTTAGCTCTCGATGCTGCACACAGGAGGAACGAGAACGACAAGATAAGGGCATATGGGGAGAGAATTCAGAACGTTGATCAAGGCAGCTTCACTCCTCTAGTGTTCACAACCTCTGGTGGGATGGGCCCAAGTGCAAGATGCTTCTACACCAGACTCGCGGAGGTTATCTCCGAACAGAAGCAGCAGCCCAGAAGTTATGTTACAGCCTGGATGAGATGTCGACTGTCTTTCTCTCTCCTTCGGTCGGCTTTGCTCTGCCTCAGGGGAACGAGAGCTTCTGCCTCAAAGCCGACAACAGTTGCAGATATTGACTATAAGGCTACAGTCACTGAATGCCGCATAGATCTGCGGCTGAACTAATTCAACACAGATAGGATAGCTTCTTATGTATTAGGATATTTAATATTAAGGTAATTAAATGGTGGCGAAGGTGTGGCTATTGGGGGAGGCTGGAGGCCACGTTTATATATATAAAAAAAAAAAAAAAAAAAAAAAAAAAAAAAAAAAAAAAAATAAGGGAGTAGTAGTAGTAGTATCTTTAATGGCAACTTTTCATCCCAGCTGTTCCCAAAATGCACTGTGCTTTGTGTTTGTTTACAGATGTGACGTCACAGTATGAGCCAAGGCTGCTTTCTTCCTGTCTCCTCCTTACATAATACGACGTCTATGCCTGTCTGTCTGTCTAGAGGAGAGAGAGAGAGAGAGAGAGAGAGAGAGAGAGAGAGAGAGAGAGAGAGAGAGTGTGTTGACTGAAGCCTTATAAGAGAGAACCAAGGAAACTGCATATGGAGGAGGAAGAGGAGGAAGATAGGAAGGGGGAGGAGGAAGAAGACAGGAAGGAGGAAAACAGAAAGGAGGAGGAGGAGGAAGACACTACACAGGGATGGGATAGGAGTAAGTCGGGAAGAGAAGGAAGAGAAGGAGGAAAAGGAGGAGGAGGAGGAGGAGGAGGAGGAGGAGGAGGAGGAGGAGAAGGAGAAGGAAGAGGGAGGAGGAGGAGGAGAAGAAGGAGGAGGAGGAGGAAGAGGAGGAGGGGGCCACATAAGGAAGAAGAAGGGGGGGAGGAGGAGGAGGAGGAGGAGGAGGAGGAGGAGGAGGAGGAGGAGGACACCCACCACACAAGGGCAGGAGGAGTGGCTCCCTGTTTGCCCCACAAGAAGGTAAACATGACGCCTCTGTTGGCCGCCAGCATATTAGGTCATCATCACTGACCAACCCGCAAGCTGGAGGTGAGGGAGGAGGGGGGAGGGCGTGGAGTGTGAGGGAGAAGATGTGAGGGGGTGGAGGTGAGGGAGGGAGTGTGAGGGAGGAGGGGTGAGGGAGGAGGGGTGAGGGAGGGGGTGTAAGGGAGGGGTGAGGGAAGGGGTGTGAGGGAGGGGTGAGGGAAGGGGTGTGAGGGAGGGGTGAGGGAAGGGGTGTGAGGGAGGGGTGAGGGAGGGAGTGTGAGGGAGGGTGAGAGAGGGACTGAAGGTGAGGGGTTGGGGAGGGAAGTGAGAAGTGAAGATGAAAAGTGAGGGGGAGAAAGGAAAGTAGGAATGTGAGGGAGGAAAGTGAGGGTGAGGAAGGGTCAGGGGGGAAAGCTGAAGAGGGAGGGAGGGAGGGAGGGTAAGGGAGGGACACGGAGGGGTGAGGGAGAGCGACGAGAATATACTCCTCCGTCCTTCTCTTCTTCGCCAGGGTACGTTTGGTCCCAGTCTATGTAGTGATTACCTTGTAGAGGCTGACCAGATGACCACGTGAGTCTTCTTCTTCTATGTCTTCTTCTTTTATGTTTTCTTCTTCTTCTATGTCTTCTTCTTCTTTTTCTTCTTCTTCTTCTACGTCTTCTTTTTTTATGTCTTCGTCGTCTTGGTATTCAGCTCCAGCTCTTAATCTATCCAGTCTTGAGTCATTCCCCATCATCCACATTCCTCCTCGTCCTTCTTCTCTGTCTCCTTCCACTTTAATTCTATCTTTTTTTTTTTTGGGGGGGGGGGGGCGGCGGTTCTATTTCCTCCTGTCATCCACATTCCTCCACGTCTTCCTTCGTTGTCTCCTTCCACTTCATCATTTCCCTCCCCGTTATTCCTCTCATTATCTGCATCCTCCCACTTCCTTCTTTATTCTATTCCTTTCAACTTTACCTTTGTTTTCCCCTTTTGTCAATTTCTTCCCATTATCCACATTCTTCCACCTCCTCCTCCGTTAGTTGAAGGTTGGGGAGATTAGCATAGTTAGCCATGAAAGTGAGGAGAAAACGCCAAGAGGGTCAGGGATGTGGGTTCCTCCCCTTTCACCCCAAATATACCCCCTCTCTTCAATTCCTCCCCACTCCTCAACATTTCCTTCCCCACCCTTCCACGCTCGCAACATCTCCCCTCCCCTCTATAACACCCCATCCCTCCAATACCTCCCCCACCTCCCAACACCTCTAACATCTCTCCAACACATCCCCCAACACCTCTCCACTACTCCACACATCCCCTCCAAGACCTCCAACATCTTCCCAGCCTTCCATACCTCCCCACCCTACATAACTCCCTACCCCTCCAACACTTCCTCACCCAATCATATGTTTCAGTGTCTCAACCAAAATACATCTCCCCAAAACTACCAAGATGGGACTTGAATATGCCATCCGTCCATCCATGCTGTCGTCATCATTGTTAACACGATAACTCAGGTAAATATAAACTGACTTCGATAAAACTTGACGTATGGTGGTAACCCAATAAGCTCTTGGTATATCTCATAATTCAATCCCTTCCCACAGTATTTTGGGGAGTTTTAGCCCGTTTTATATTTAAGGCAAAATGGGATCATGAACCCTTGAGAACGTGATAACTAGAACAAATAGTATTGGATTCTATTGCAACTTGGTGTCTTGACTTAACCTAACAAGATCTGAGATAAGGTCAAGAATTAATAGTTTCCTTCAATATTTCAGCGAGTTATGGGTCATTTTGTGTTTATGGCGACTAAGGACCCTGAACTGCCGATCATTTTGTTGAGATTGGCCTCGACTGCACTAAGACAACATTACAAAAAGCTGCAGCGGCGTAACATGAGACGAGGGCGGTGGTGCTTTGCTTCCTCCCGCCTACAACTTCTTCAAGATTTCGACGATGTGTCCATGAAGCGCGAGACTCCAGCCAACGTGTGGAGCACCTCAAGTGTAGGACCCAAGAGCCTCCCGTCCATCAAACTCTCCGTTTTTGTCAGCACTTCGTCACCACTTCGTCAGCTTCTTGTGTTCTTTTCCCTCACCACTTATCCACCCTAAGACATCGGCGGCGTCCATCAAGTAAGTCTGAGGAACTCCCCGCAGCTCTGGGTGTGCCCCCCCCCCCTCCCCCATCATAGTACCAACCTGATATAGTCTTCAATGCCTCCTCCCCCCCCACACACCTTCAGGAGGGAGACGCCGCATTGGGCAGGTCTAACTCAGGCTTTGATCTGACGTCATCCAGCGCCATTAACCAAAGAACTAAAATAATATACAAGCAAATAATTAAAGAAAATCAGTTAATAAACAGTTTTACAAAAGTTGATTCATTTTTCGAAGTTGTATGTCTGTCTGTCAGTTTGTCTTTGAGTTAATAAGTCAATAAACACGACAGATACAAGGATTATAGACAACGATTACTATGAGAGAGAGAGAGAGAGAGAGAGAGAGAGGGGGAGGGGGGGAGGGAGGGGGGGGGAGGGAGGGGGGAGGGAGGGGGGAGGGAGGGGGGAGGGAGGGAGGGAGGGAGGGAGGGAGGGAGGGAGGGAGAGTCTTACCTCCTTACCTTCATCTCCATTACGTTCCTACCCCTCATCTTCCTCCCAATCTTTCCTCCCTAACGCAGAATACGCCACCAGCTTACCTCTCTTGGGTAAACGAGGGCGGTAGTGTTGTTGTTGTTGTTGTTGTTGTTGTTTTTTTTTTCTTTTTTTTTTCTTTTTTTGAGAAAGAAGGATTAAAGAAGATTAGAGGTGGGGGAAGGAAGTTATAGTTCGGAAATTGAAGAAATTTGGGAGGTAACAAAGGGCGGGCTGGCTGCCTTGCTAAGCTAATGGTGTGTTAGGGTTGTGTCATGGGTTAGATATTGTCTGTCGACACAGGCACTAGACAGTCTACCCTGTCTCATATATGGGTGTTTTGACGGCCTTATTTCGTGGTACGGGGGAGGTAGGGGTGGATGTGTGGTCGGGAGGGGAAGGGGTGGTGCCAGGCTCAGTGACTGATAGTCTCCAGGTGGCATAAGTGGCCCACTACCCCTTGTCCATACCCTCACCCCTTCCCCTTCCTCAACCCACTACCCCTTACCCTCACCCCCCTTCCCAAGGCTCGTCTTCCTCCTCCTCCTACTGATACTATTACAAATACTCATTTTTTAATTACACTCCCTCCCCTTACATCGCCTCCCTTCCTCATTCCCCATCTTATTCTCTTCCTCCTCCTACTATTCATTCCTCCATATTTCCCTCCTCCTCTTCCACTTCCTCCTTTCCCCCCTTATCCTCCCCTACCCCCCTAGTGCCAATGACCAGTGCCAGGCTCCCTTTGTGTTTATAACAGCTTGTCCACTAATTACCCCTTTGTTCAGTGCCTGCCTGGGCGAAGGGGGAGGGTGTGTGTTACTTAATTTGCATACTGGGTGGGTGGAGAGACAGAAAGACAAGACAGACTGATGGACACACGGGGGGTCGAACGGGTGGACAGACAGAAAGACAAGACAGACTGATAGACACACGGAGGGTCGAACGGGCGGACAGACAGAAAGACAAGACAGACTGATGGACACACGGGGGGTCGAACGGGCGGACAGACAGAAAGACAAGACAGACTGATAGACACACGGAGGGTTGAACGGGTGGAGAGACAGAAAGACAAGACAGACTGATAGACACACGGAGGGTTGAACGGGTGGAGAGACAGAAAGACAAGACAGACTGATGGACACACGGGGGGTCGAACGGGTGGAGAGACAGAAAGACAAGACAGACTGATGGACTGATGGACGCACGGAGGGTCGAACGGGTGGAGAGACAGAAAGACAAGACAGACTGATGGACAGACGGAGGGTCGAACGGGCGGACAGACAGATAGATGGATAGATGAATGTACATAGAGACAGACGAATGGATGGATGGATTGACAGCCAATAAAGAGATAAGCAGATAGGTTGGATGAATGGATGGAACAGCTGAACAAATGGATGGAAGGGGTAGTAAGAATTAGGGAGAGGAATAACTGGCGGTGGAAGAGGAAAGAAGGAAGGAAGGAAGGAAGGGTTCTGGGAGAGGAGGATGAAGAGCGGAAGGGGATGAAGAGGGAGGGGAGGGGAGGGGAAAAGCGCCAGGGACACACATGTAAACAAACAAGGGGGGAGCCTGTACGTACGTGTGTGTGTGTGTGTGAAGGTGCCACAGTTCCGGTCCCAGGTACTCCTAGACCAGTCCCAGGTACTGCTAGACCAGTCCCAGGTACTCCTAGACCAGTCCCAGGTACTGCTAGACCAGTCCCAGGTACTGCTAGACCAGTCCCAGGTACTCCTAGACCAGTCCCAGGTACTCCTAGACCAGTCCCAGGTACTCCTACACCAGTCCCAGGTACTGCTAGACCAGTCCCAGGTACTGCTAGACCAGTCCCAGGTACTCCTAGACCAGTCCCAGGTACTGCTAGACCAGTCCCAGGTACTGCTAGACCAGTCCCAGGTACTCCTAGACCAGTCCGAGGTACTGCTAGACCAGTCCCAGGTACTGCTAGACCAGTCCCAGGTACTCCTAGACCAGTCTGAGGTACTCCTAGACCAGTCCCAGGTACTCCTAGACCAGTCCCAAGTATTCCTAGACCAGTCCGAGGTACTCCTAGACCAGTCCCAGGTACTCCTAGACCAGTCCCAGGTACTCCTAGACCAGTCCCAGAGAGAGAGAGAGAGAGAGAGAGAGAGAGAGAGAGAGAGAGAGTCTGACGTCATCAGCGATCCTCCTCCCTCCTCGCCCCTCCCCGCGGTGACCTGTTGTTGGTCACCAGTGTCACGTGTCCAGTGTCAAGTGTCTGTGACGGTGCCGGCGGATATGTCCCAATGACCTTAGCATGGTTGACCTGACCTCGTGTGACCTAGGATGGGCCCCAGTCACAGTGGTCATGACCTGGCTTCCTGGGTGCCACGCGCCCGGAGGTCAAACTCGTGACCTCGCACCAAATGATAAAATAAAATTGCCCCTAAAACCAATGGAAATTTCTCAATATTTCTACCCATAATTTTTCAATACAGACAAGATTACACTGAAGTCTTTCTACCCACCCTGCCTGCTTGGTGACCTGCCTTCCTCGTGACCTGTCTGCTTGACCCTCCTTGCCTGCTGCCTTCTTGGTGACCTCCTGCTTGAAAATCCCTGCCTGTATTGGTGACCTCTTCCTTCAGTACTTCGTAACGCGTTCCATTGAGGTCACCACAATCCGCCATGACCTAATGTGACATTTCTGGATTGACCCCATCTCTATCCCCCTATCACCATCCCTTACCCTCACCTTACCTCTATCACCATCCCTCACCTCCCTATCACCACCCTCACCTTATCACCATCCCTCACCATATCACCATCCCTCACCCCCCTATCACCACCTCCCTATCGCCATTCCTCACCTCCCCATCATCATCCCTCACCCTATCACCATCCCTCACCACCACCCTATCACCATAACTCACCACCACCCTATCACCATCCCTCACCTCCCTATCACCACCCTCACCACCATCCTATCACCATCACTCACCCTATCACCATCCCTCACCTTTTCACCATCCCTCACCCTATCACCATCCCTCACCTCCCTATCACCATCTCTCACCCTATCACCATCCTTCACCCTATCACCATCCCTCACCCTATCACCATCCCTCACCTCCCTATCACCATCCCTCACCCTATCACCATCCCTCATCCTATCACCATCCCTCACCTTCACCCTATCACCATCCCTCACCCTATCACCATCCCTGACCTCCCTATCACCATCCCTCAACCTATCACCATCCCTCACCTCCCTATCACCATCCCTCACCTCCCTATCACCATCCCTCACCCTATCACCATCCCTCATCCTATCACCATCCCTCACCTTCACCCTATCACCATCCCTCACCCTATCACCATCCTTCACCTCCCTATCACCATCCCTCAACCTATCACCACCCTCACCACCACCCTATCACCATCCCTCACCTCCCTATCACCATCCCTCAACCTATCACCACCCTCACCATCACCCTATCACCACCCTCACCGCCACCCTATCACCATCCCTCAACCTATCACCACCCTCACCACCACCCTATCACCATCCCTCACCCTATCTCCATCCCTCATCCCCCTTACCTTTCCCATTCCCCAATCAATACCTCCTCCCCCGCCCCCCCCCCCTCGTTTCACTTAGTGTGAGGGGAACACCTGCCCTCCCCTCTCTCACCTGACCTGAGGGGAGTGTCGTGTAATCTTCCCCCTTATCGTGGTATTGTCATGTTTGCCTCACCTCTCCTTTTCCCCTCACTTCCTCCCCTCACTCGTCAGTTACGGCTCACTGACTGCTTGAAGGATCTTGAGAGAGAGAGAGAGAGAGAGAGAGAGAGAGAGAGAGAGAGAGAGAGAGAGAGAGAGAGAGAGAGAGAGAGAGAGAGAGACTTCTATCTTCTCTCTCAAACCCCATATTCACCACAATTTCTCTCCCCCCCCCCCCCTCCCACCCATTATCACCTCCTCCTCCATTCACCTATTTATCAATCATTACTCATCAATTTCTACTTTCTACTCACCCCTCTTGAGAACACCTGGGCACACGTCAAAACAAGGGCGTCACAACTCACCTGTAGAAGGGAAGGTAAGACAGGTTAATTAAGGGCTCCCTACACAGGTAACCGCTAACACCTTAAACTTAAACTGTCTTTCAGGTAGAACTTAAATTTATGGTCGGGTTATTTTTAGGTAGTTTTTAATGAAAGTTAAAATGGCTTAAATTGTATCACCTTAATTTACGATAATGTGAATAAATAAGTTCATAATAACAACAACAACAACAACAACAACAACAATAATAATAATAATAATAATAATAATAATAATAATAATAATAATAATAATAATAATAATAATAATAATAATAACAATAATTTAAAGGATATTCAAGTTTATAGGGGAGAGAGAGAGAGAGAGAGAGAGAGAGAGAGAGAGAGAGAGAGAGAGAGAGAGAGAGAGAGAGAGAGAGAGAGACCCTCACCCCGTACCACTTTCCTCACCACGAAGATCTGGCGACAGACCACAACTCTTCCCCCCCCCCTCCCCCTCCCCCTTCCCCTTCTGGTATGTCCCTCCCTCATCCGATTGTCCCTCCTACTTCCCTCCCTCCCTTCCATCTCTTCCTCATTCCACTATATTCTCGTAAAGTCTGAGTTGTTTCACCCTCTCCCTCACCCCCTCCTACGTCGTCACACCCCCTCCCGCACGCATTTCACACCCCCCTCACCCCCTCACCCCCTATCCCCCCCCCCCCCTCCCCGACACACCCTCACCCTTCCATTTATTAGTCTTATTACAACGGTACAGTAAAACAACGATAGATACAGTGTTACATTGGTCATAGTCCCAATAGAATATGACACTGCAGGAAGACCTCAATGCCATAAAGTGACAGAAGACCTCACAGTACCATGACAGTAGACAGGAAACCTCACAGTGCCATCACAGTAGACAGGAGACCTCACATTACGATGACAGTAAACACAAACTCTCAGTGCTATAAAGTGACAGTAGACCTCAGAGTGCCACTTTATGACAGTAAACAGAAAAACCACAAGAGTGCCATAAGACAGAAAGACAGAGAAGGCCACACGAACTCATTGAGAGACAGGATGTGGCAGGGTAACGAGGCCACAAATCGGTGAAGGCACTCTGACAGGGGGGTGCCAAGGTGGGGTGCCAGGGAGTGCCAACCTGGTCATAAAGGAGACAAGAGGGAGAGTGGACCTAGCACATTCTTCTGACATCTCTCTCTCTCTCTCTCTCTGTAAAAAAAATAAAAATACAAAAACACCGATCGATCAACTCAACACAATACCAACGTAAACAATAAATAAATAATTAAATAAACAAACAAAACAAGAACCAAACACAAACAAACAAGAGCTAAAAATAAAACACAAACAAATCTTTTATTATTGTGGCAGACGGATTCCCAAGAACGCCCTTCGTATACCTGGCCGGATGCAGAGGGAACTTACACGAACACAAGCAGGTAAAGTACACAGTAATTAGGAGCATATTGTGTGTGTGTGTCCTGACTAGCTGACACTCTCGTTCGGTAAATGGCTGACACTCACTTTCATTTATCATCACATTTTACTCAGTAGGTTGGGACCATGTAAGGGCCCAGCCGTCAGCCGTCAGGACAGCTGTCAGCGAGAAGACAGCCGTCAGTTCAGCTCGGCCATCTAAGGGGGGGGGGGGGGGGGTTAGGGGGTGTTGGGAGTTCATGAGTTTTTGATAGATGGGGTGTTGAGTGACCCCAGATAACCCCAGATGAGGGGATACCATCATGACCCCATCTTCCCTCTTTCCCCTCACTCTTAAGGGCTTATAGTAACTAGCATCCCCCTCTTTCCCCATTCACCCTTATGTCTAAGTCACCCCAGCCCTCCCCTCTCTCCCTATATTCACCCCGAACCCTCCCCTCTCTCACTATAGTCACCTCAGCCCTCCCTTCTTTCCCCTCACACTTATGTCTCTATGTCACCCCAGCCCTCCCTTCTTTCCCCTCACACTTATGTCTCAATGTCACACCAGCCCTCCCCTCTCACTCTTATGTCTCAGTCCAGCCCTCCCCTCTCCCCTCACACTTATGTCTCAGTCACCCCAGCCCTCCCCTCTCTCTTATGTCTCATTCCAGCCCTCTCCTCTCCCCTCACTCTTATGTCTCAGTCACCCCAGCCCTCCCCTCTCACCCCTCACTCTGAAGAACATGAGGTAGGCCTATAGTCACACCCTCAGAAAGACTCCATCTTGCCACAGTCTCACAATGACCTCATCTCCCCTCCTTGACCCCTCAGGTGACCTCTCCCCTCAGTTTTAAGGTAAGAATGTAAAGGTCAAGGCTCAAAGTGGCCCCATCCCTAACATTGATCTATCAGTGACCTCTTTCCCCTCACCCTCACGACCCAGGTACAACACTCCTCTCCCCTCACAGGTACACCCCCTTCTCCCCTCACCTCAAGATCCAGGTACATCCCATCACTTCAAGACCCAGGTACACCCCTCTCCTATCACCCTAAGATCCAGGTACACCCCTCTCTTATCATCTCAAGATCCAAGTACACCCCCTCACCGCAAGACCCAGGTACACCCCCTCACCTCAAGACCCAGAACATAAGAACATAAGAAAATACGGAGTCTGCAATAGGCCGGTTGGCCTGTGCATGGCAGCTCCTGTCGAGAGTTACTACCACTCTCTATCATCCATGAATCTATCTAGCCTCCTTTTGAAACTTTCCAGTTCCAGCACTTACTACAAAGTTGCTAAGCTTGTTCCACTCGTCCACCACCCTATTTGTGAACCAATTTCTTCCTATCTCCCTCCTAAACCTAAACTTATCCAACTTGAATCCGTTGCTACGAGTCCAATCCTGCTCGGATATTATAAGAACTTTATCTATATCCCCTTTATTGATTCCTTTCACCCACTTAAATACTTCTATCATATCTCCCCGCACTCTTCGTCTTTCTTGGGAATGCAAGTTAAGTTTCTTTAACCTATCCTGATGTGGAAGGTTTCTAAGTCCCGGAATCATTTTCGTCATTCTTCGCTGCACCGACTCAAGTGAATTGATATCCATTCTACAATAGGGGCACCAGAACTGAACCGCATAATCGAGGTGCGGCCTGACTAGTGCAAGATATAGTTGCAATAAGACCTCTGCACTCTTGTTACTTACACTTCTAGATATAAAACCTAATACTCTGTTTGCCTTATTTCGAACATTAACGCACTGTTTTCTAGGCCGTAGGTCCGGGCTTACAAGTACCCCTAGGTCTCTTTCACAAGTCGACGTCTCTAGGTTGATGTTGTTAAGGCTGTATACATTGTCAGTATTTGTTCTTCCAATATTAAGTACGCTGCACTTGCTGGTGTTGAATTTCATTTGCCATTTTTCAGACCACCCCTGCAGTTTATTTAGATCCTCCTGTAATGCATTTGCATCCTGCCCTGAATTAATCTGCCGCCCTATTTTGGTGTCATCCGCAAACTTGCTTATATCACTGCTGATCCCAGTATCTAGATCGTTCATGTAGATTATGAACAAGAGTGGGCCTCGTACTGACCCCTGGGGAACCCCACTGGTTACACGGCCCCACTCAGATTTAACACCATCTACGCTGACCCTCTGCGTTCTATCGGTGAGCCATGATTTTATCCAATTTATAACTTTCCCCTCGATACCATGAGCCTTAATTTTTCTCAGAAGCCTCTGATGCGGTACTCTGTCAAATGCTTTGCTAAGTAAATAACATCGTAATTTTCGTCATTATCTACTACCTCGAAGACTTTCCTAAAAAACGTCACCAGATTTGTTAGACAAGATTTTCCCTTTGTAAACCCACGTTGCGAGTCGTAGATTAATTTGCTTTTCTCTAGATGCGATCGGATGCTATCTGCTATAATTGATTCAAGAAATTTCCCCACTACTGACGTCAAACTGATCGGCCGGTAATTTGACGCTGATGCTCTGTCTCCCTTTTTGAATATGGGTACTACATTTGCCTGTTTTCACAAGTCTGGTACAACTCCGGTGTCTAATGATTTTGTAAATAAATTTACAAGGGATCCGCTAATCTGTTCCCTCCACTCTTTCAAGACTCGAGGGAAAATTTCATCCGGCCCTGGGGATTTTGTGTTCTTTAGTATATTTATCCTCTTAAGAACATCCTCTTTTCTGATAGTGACATTCTTTAATTTCTCTTCTTCCTTTCCCCTAAATATCAGTTCCACCTCTGGAACTCTTATCTTATCACCCCAAGATCCAGGTACACCGTCCTTTCAAGACCCAGGTACACCCCTCTCCTATCACCCCAAGATCCAGGTACACCGTCTCCTCATGACCCAGGTACACCCCTTTCCCCTCACAGGTACACCCCCCTCTCCCCTCATGACCCAGGTACACCCCTTTCCCCTCAGCCTTCAGGTCAGGTGAGGTCAGTACCAAGACAAATGATTGACCCCACGTCTGACCCCGCTTGACCGATCACCACACATCTGTGACGAATGGGAGGCTTCACCTATTAAACCATACATACATACATACATACATACACACACACCCACACGCACATACAGACAGACAGATGCAGAAATGTACACTTCTGGGGTGATTACGGTGATAGTACAAGACATTACATATTGTACATCATTTAGTAGTGTAAAGTATAGGTAAGTGCCAACCTGTAAGTACCATATAGCAGGGTAGTGCACTTAAAGGGCTTATAGTACATTTAAGTAGGGTTAGGTATGATTAGTGATTCATTTGTAGGATTTAAGAGGCTATTAATCCTAACAATAAGGGATTACTGTTCCCGTAATAGGATTTGAATTAGAAGGATTTGATACCAGTTATATACCTTATTAGGATTCGCCAATCTATACAACCTAAGAAAAAAAGGATTAGATACTACCAGTTCGCCTTAGTAGGAGTAGCTAATCTATACGACCTAAAATAAAAGGATTAGACACCACATATGTCCCTTAGGAGGATTCGCTAATCTTCTCGACCTAAGACGATTGGTTCACATGGCACCAGTGTCTCCTTTTAACCGGTTCTAATCTTCCAACTTCCGGTCACGTGACAATGGGGCAGTGGGCTAACCAACACGTGTCAGGGGTTAACACCTCGTGGGGGTCGTGGGAGGATGGGGGTTGGGGGTGGAGGTAAAGGATGGGGGTTAGGGTAGGGGCGGGGGAGTACTGGTTGGGGTAGAGGTGAGGGGGTAGGGGTGAGGGGGTAGGGGTGAGGGGTTGGGGTGGAGGAGTCAAGGTTGGGGTAGGGGAGTAGAGGTACGGGTAGGGGAGTAGAGGTTGGGGTAGGGGAGTAGAAGTGGAGGTAGGGGTAGAAATGGAGGATAGGAGGTAGGGATGGGGGATAGGGAGTGGGGGTAAGCGTAGGGACGGGGTGTTGGTAGCACTGCCGGCTCACAACACACAAGACCAATGTTCGTATCGCAGCCCAGGAGCAATATACTCTTTCTCCCTGCTCTTCCTTCTTCCTTACTTCTCTTCCTCGTTCTTCTTTCTACTCTTACTCCTCCTCCTCCTCCTTCCTCATTCTCCTCCTTTTATCATATTCCGTCTAGTTTATTTTTCCTTCTTCTTCTACCTCTTCCTCTCTTCTGTTAAAAGAGACATACAGAGAGAGAGAGAGAGAGAGAGAGAGAGAGAGAGAGAGAGAGAGAGAGAGAGAGCAAGCGTTATCTCCTCATCCGTCCGTCTTAGATTTAAGCCAATGACGATGTTTCAATCTCTCTCTCTCTCTCTCTCTCTCTCTCTCTCTCTCTCTCTGGCACTGGTAAGGTTACACTCTCGGGTACGGTGGCACTGTTATTGGAGGTCAAGCGTGGCACTCTCCTGTGGACTCAGGTCAACCGGGGTCAACTTACGGAACAACGGTTACTACTACTACTTCTACTGCTGAGGAAATGACCAATTAACCCCCCCCCCCAACTCCTTAACTAACATCCCTGCAGTGGTTATGAATCTCAAGTGATCGTAAGTTAATTTTTCCTTTTAACTCGTAATGTGAGAACGTATCTTACTCATTCAAGATTCCCCTAACCGAACCTAACCTAACCTAAACTAAACTAAACTAAACTAAACTAAACTAACCTAACCTAACCTAACCTAAGCTAACCTGCCATAACTGTAGAAGTGAGAACATACTGTATATTAGCCCGCCTGTAGCCTGCTCTACAGGATCACCTTACACACACACACACACACACATTGTTTCCCACGTTCAATAAACTGCTAAGTCCTGATTTCTCGGGTGTAGAAGGCGTGGTAGAGGCGTGGGAGGGGCGTGGGAGGCGCGGTTTATGGAGTCCAGATGATGCCAGGATTGTGTTGAGGGCTCGTGTGTGTGTGTGTGTGTGTGTGTGTGTGTGTGTGTGTGTGTGTGTGTCTAGATACATAGTTAGATAGACGCAAAGACCAATAGACAGTCAGACATATACAGAGACAGAACAAACAGATTAACAAACAGACAGACATGAAACAATTACATTAAAATACACAGACAGACAGACACACACAGACAGACAGACAGACACACACAAACAAAGAAACAAAGATAGACAGACAGACAGACAGACAGACAAACACACACACACACACACAAAGAAACAAACACACACACACACAGAAACAAAGACAGACAGACAAACAAAGACAGACAGACAGACAGACAGACAGACAGACAGACAGATAAACAGACAGACAGACAGACAGACAGACAGACACACACACACACACACACACACACACACACACACACACAGAAACAAAGACAGGCAGACACACAAAGAAACAAAGAAACAAAGACAGACAGACAGACAGACAGATAAACAGACAGACAGAGAGACAGACAAACAGAGAGACAGACAAACAGACAGACAGACAGACAGACAGACACACACACACACACACACAAAGAAACAAAGACAGACAGACAGACAGACAGACAGACAGACAGACACACACACACACACACACACAAAGAAACAAAGACAGACAGACACACACACACACAAAGAAACAAAGACAGACAGACAGACAGACACAGACAGAAACACAGACAGACAGATGTACCAAGGTCAACTCTCGTACACCAACATTTACTGAACATCTTCAAGGTGGTAATTAAGGAGGAGGGGGGGGGACCCATTAATGACCATCAATAATAACTACCATTAATACGTGACTAATGACACGACCTGACCATATGGAGGGGTCTCTCTCTCTCTCTCTCTCTCTCTCTCTCTCAGGTCAGAGGGTCAGTCACGAGTGATCTACGACAGTAATGACCTACCGGAAGTGACGTCATGACCCTATGTGTACTTAAAGAGGCCAAAGTGAGCACATGTACACACTTTAGTTTATACGTACATATGTGCACGCTTAAATACACATAGTTGTGCACATGAAGAAGAAGGTAGGAAGAGGAGGAATATGGAGAAATGGGTAGGAAGGAAGAAAGGAAAAAGGAAGATAAAAGGAAGGAAGGAAGGAAAAGGAAGATAAAGGGAAGGAAGGAAGGAAAGAAAAAGGAAGATAAAAGGACGGAAAAAGGGAAGGAAGGAAGGAAAAGGAAGATAAAGGGAAGGGAGGAAGGAAAGAAAAAGGAAGATAAAAGGACGGAAAAAGGGAAGGAAGGAAGGAGAAGGAAGATAAAGGGAAGGAAGGAAGGAAGGAAGGACGGAAAAATAAAAATAAAAGGACGGAAAAAGGGAAGGAAGGAAGGAAAAGGAAGATAAAGGGAAGGGAGGAAGGAAAGAAAAAGGAAGATAAAAGGACGGAAAAAAGGAAGGAAGGAAGGAGAAGGAAGATAAAGGGAAGGAAGGAAGATAAAAGAAAGGAAAGAAGGAAGGAAGATAGAAGGGACGAACAAAAAGAAAAGAAAGGACAAAAAGAAAGAAGAATGAAGAAATATTTAACACAAATTTGAAGAAAAAAATTAATTAAAATAAAATACAAATAAACTCGACCAAAAATCTCAATAAATAAATTAAATAAAAAGTTCAATAACTTGGGACAGACTTCAGCAGTAATAAAATTTAGGACTGAGGGTGATTTCCCCTCGGGGTAATAAAAGGGTTGGAACCCCTCTGAGGGGATTTAATATTTCACCTCCCCTCACCTCTCCCCTTCCCTTCCCTCCCTCTCCTCTCCCTCCTCTCCCCCTGCCCTCATAAACACGATAGCACCCCTAACCCCTTTCCTCCTCCTCTCTCCCCTCTCCCTTTGCCCTCTTCTCTCCCCTCCCCCTCCCCTTTTCTTTCCTCTCTCCTCTCTTCTCCCCTTTCCCATTCTCTTTCCCCTCCTCTGAGTGGAACAAAATGGGTGGGTGGGACAGGGTGGAGTAGCCATTGTGGGCGGGATGGGCGGGGTTGGGCGGGGTTGGGCGGGGCAGTAATGAAGGACAGTTATGGTCAGTTTCCTACAGTCATTAACAACTATCCAATGACCAGTTAGTGTCATCACAAAATGGGGTGAGAGGGAGAGGTGAGAGGGAAGAGAGAGGGTGAGGAAGAGATTGGTGAGAGAACAGGGAAAGAAAAGGGGAAAGAAGGCGGAGTAGAAGAAGGGGGGAAGGAAAGAAGAGGGGAAACGATGAAAGAGGTGAGAGAGAAAGAAGAAGAAGGATAAAACAAAATAAAAACACTAACCTAACCTAACCTAACCAATCACAGCCCCACATCGTTACCCTCGCGGCGGGGGGGGGGGGTAGTTAAACACACCTGGTCATTAATCTAACTGGTTAATTAAGGTATTAAACCCGTTGATAACTTCTTAATTACCGACACCCACCTATGACCACAGGTGTGAGTTATTACAGGTAAGGTAATTAAATGATTCACCTGAGAGACTGTGGTGATTACCTTTTGGATTGTGTAATAACAACAACACCAACAACAACAACAATAATAATAATAATAATAATAATAATAATAATAATAATAATAATAATAATAATAATAATTCCTCTCAGACCTGGTAATTACTAAAGGTATTACACTTTATAATTATTTCTCAGAGTCATTAGCGTTTTAAGGTGATTAACACGACAGGTGTGTCTGGCTACGTGTGTACAGTATGTCTGCCTGTCTGTATCTGGCTACGTGTGTAAGTATGTCTGCCTCTCTCTCTCTCTCTCTCTCTCTCTCTCTCTCTCTCTCTCTCTCTCTCTCTCATAACGACACATAATAATCGTAATACACAATTTTGTGAATGACTTAACTTCTCTTCGACTGTGTGTGTGTGTGTGTGTGTGTGGAGGGTACATCTGGCGAGGGAGGGAGGGAGGGAGGGAAGGAGGGGGGCCATTTAAAACAACGCCATCTCCATCCTCCGTCGCCACATTCCTAACGCAGTGGTCCATTCTTTTCCCCTATTTCTGGATCACTCCTTTCCCTAACCCTTCCGCCCTTCAACACTCTTATCCTCCCTTCAACACCCCTACCCTTCAACACTCTTATCCTCCCTTCAACACTCCTACCCTCCCTTCAACACCCCTACCCTCCCTTCAACACTCCTACCCTCCCTTCAACACCCCTAACCCCCCTTCAACACCCCTACCCTTCAACACCCCTACCCTCCCTTCAACACCCCTACCCTCCCTTCAACACCCCTACCCTTCAACACTCTTACCCTCCCTTCAACACCCCTACCCTCCCTTCAACACCCCTACCCCCCCTTCAACACCCCTACCCCCCCTTCAACACCCCTACCCTCCCTTCAACACCCCTACCCCCCTTCAACACCCCTAACCCCCCCTTCAACACCCCTACCCTCCCTTCAACACCCCTACCCCCCTTCAACACCCCTACCCTCCATTCTGCCCTTCTTCCACCCCCCCCCCCCCATTTTCCTTCTGGGCGGAAGGATTCACCTCCTTCCTCCTGTTCCACCCCCCCCCCTCCCCACTCTATCTTTAAAGGTCCCGGGGAAACAAAAAGAGGAGGAGGAGGAGGAGGAGTATATAAACCATACTGTTGACACGTTTCAAGCCCATAGCCACTCTTCCTCCTCCTCCTCCTCCTCCTATCTCTTCACTTCTTCCTCCTTTTCCTCTCCCTCCTTCTTTTACATTCCATTATAATTGTTCCTCTCTCGCTCTCTGTCTTTCCGTCATTCTCACTAATTCTATTATTCCTCTTTCCTCTTCCTTCCCTCCTCCCCTGCCACCCCGGAAGGAAGGAAGGAAGGAAGGAAGGAATTCAGAGAGGTAGTTCCCCAAAAGGTCAGGTCAACTTATGACCACAGCGGGCAGTTAAAGTATAGGAAGTCTTGTGCCACTACCCTTGCCACTACCCCTGTCACTTCCCCCTACTACTACTATTACCACCCTGGTCACTTCCCCTGCTACTACCCCTGCCACTACCCCTACTACTGCCCCTGCTATTACCTCTATCACTACCCCTACTACTACCCCTGCCACTACTCCTACTACTACCCCTACTACTACCACCCCTGCAACTACCCCTACTACTACCCCTGTCACTAACCCTACTACTACCCCTACTACTACCCCTACTACTACCCCAACTACTACCCCTGCCACTACTCCTGTCAATACCCCTACTACTACCCCTGCCACTACCCCTACTACTACCCCAACTACTACCCCTGCCACTACCCCTGTCACTACCCCTACTACTACCCCTGCCACTACCCCTACTACTACCCCAACTACTACCTCTGTCACTACCCCTACTACTACCCCTGCCACTACCCCTACTACTACCCCAACTACTACCCCAACTACTACCCCTGTCACTACCCCTACTACTACCCCTGCCACTACCCCAACTACGACCCCTGTCACTACCCCTACTACTACCCCTGCCACTACCCCAACTACTACCCCTGTTACTACCCCTGTTACTACCCCTGCCACTACCCCTACTACTACCCCTGCCACTACCCCTACTACTACTCTTGCCACTACCCCTACTACTACCCCTGCCACTACCCCTACTACTACCCCTGTCACTACCCCTACTACTACCCCTGCCACTACCCCTACTACTACCCTTGCCACTACCCCTACTACTACCCCTGCCACTACCCCTACTACTACCCCTACTACTACCCCTACTACTACCCCTACTACTACCCCTGCCACTACCCCAACTACTACCCCTACTACTACCCCTGCCACTACCCCTGCCACTACCCCTACTACTACCCCTGCCACTACCCCTACTACTACCCCTGTCACTACCCCTACTACTACCCCTGTCACTACCCCTACTACTACCCCTGCCACTACCCCAACTACTACCCCTGTCACTACCCCTACTACTACCCCTGTCACTACCCCTACTACTACCCCTGCCACTACCCCTACTACTACCCCTGTCACTACCCCTACTACTACCCCTGCCACTACCCCTACTACTACCCCTGCCACTACCCCAACTACTACCCCTACTACTACCCCTACTACTACCCCTGCCACTACCCCTACTACTACCCCTGTCACTACCCCTACTACTACCCCTGTCACTACCCCTACTACTACCCCTGTCACTACCCCTACTACTACCCCTGTCACCACCCCTACTACATACCCCTACAACTACCCCTACTACTACCCCTGTCACTACCCCTACTACTACCCCTACTACTACCCTTGTCACTACCCCTACTGCTACCCTTGCCACTACCCCTACTACTACCCCTGCCACTACCCCTACTACTACCCCTGTCACTACCCCTACTACTACCCCTACTACTACCCCTGCCACTACCCCTACTACTACCCCTGTCACTACCCCTACTACTACCCCTGTCACCACCCCTACTACTACCCCTGCCACTACCCCTTCTACTACCCCTGCCACTACCCCTACTACTACCCCTGTCACCACCCCTACTACATACCCCTACTACTACCCCTACTACTACCCCTGTCACCACCCCTACTACATACCCCTACTACTACCCCTACTACTACCCCTGTCACTACCCCTACTACTACCCCTACTACTACCCTTGTCACTACCCCTACTACTACCCCTGCCACTACCCCTACTACTACCCCTGCCACTACCCCAACTACTACCCCTACTACTACCCCTACTACTACCCCTGCCACTACCCCTACTACTACCCCTGTCACTACCCCTACTACTACCCCTGCCACTACCCCTACTACTACCCCTGTCACTACCCCTACTACAACCCCTGTCACCACCCCTACTACTACCCCTGCCACTACCCCTACTACTACCCCTGCCACTACCCCTACTACTACCCCTGTCACTACCCCTACTACTACCCCTACTACTACCCCTGCCACTACCCCTACTACTACCCCTACTACTACCCTTGTCACTACCCCTACTGCTACCCTTGCCACTACCCCTACTACTACCCTTGCCACTATCCATACTACTACCCCTACTACTACCCCTGTCACTACCCCTACTACTACCCCTGCCACTACCCCTACTACTACCCCTGTCACTACCCCTACTACTACCCTTGCCACTATCCATACTACTACCCCTACTACTACCCCTGTCACTACCCCTACTACTACCCCTGTCACCACCCCTACTACTACCCTTGCCACTATCCATACTACTACCCCTGCCACTACCCCTACTACTACCCCTGTCACTACCCCTACTACATACCCCTACTACTACCCCTACTACTACCCCTGTCACTACCCCTACTACTACCCCTGCCACTACCCCTACTTCTACCCCTACTACTACCCCTGTCACTACCCCTACTACTACCCCTGCCACTACCCCTACTACTACCCCTACTACTACCCCTACTACTACCCCTGCCACTACCCTTACTACTACCCCTGCCACTACCCCTACTACTACCCCTGTCACTACCCCTACTACTACCCCTGCCACTACCCCTACTACTACCCCTGTCACTACCCCTACTACTACCCTTGCCACTATCCATACTACTACCCCAACTACTACCCCTACTACTACCCCTACTACTACCCCTACTACTACCCCTACTACTACCCCTGTCACTACCCCTACTACTACCCCTGTCACTACCCCTACTTCTACCCCTACTACTACCCCTGTCACAACCCCTACTGCTACCCTTGCCACTACCCCTGTCACTACCCCTACCACTACCCCTACTACTACCCCTGTCACTACCCCTACTGCTACCCTTGCCACTACCCCTACCCCTGTCACTACCCCTACTACATACCCCTACTACTACCCCTACTACTACCCCTGTCACTACCCCTACTACTACCCCTGTCACTACCCCTACTACTACCCCTACTACTACCCCTACTACTACCCCTGTCACTACCCCTACTACTACCCCTGCCACTACCCCTACTACATACCCCTACTACTACCCCTACTACTACCCCTACTACATACCCCTACTACTACCCCTACTACTACCCCTGTCACTACCCCTACTACTACCCCTGCCACTACCCCTACTACTACCCCTACTACTACCCCTGTCACTACCCCTACTACTACCCCTGTCACTACCCCTACTACATACCCCTACTACTACCCCTGCCACTACCCCTACTACATACCCCTACTACTACCCCTACTACTACCCCTACTACATACCCCTACTACTACCCCTACTACTACCCCTGTCACTACCCCTACTACTACCCCTGTCACTACCCCTACTACATACCCCTACTGCTACCCCTACTACTACCCCTGTCACTACCCCTACTACTACCCCTACTACTACCCCTGTCACTACCCCTACTGCTACCCTTGCCACTACCCCTACTACTACCCCTGTCACTACCCCTACTGCTACCCTTGCCACTACCCCTACTACTACCCCTGTCACTACCCCTATTACTACCACCCCTGTCACTACCCCTACTACTACCCTTGCCACTACCCCTACTACTACCCTTGCCACTACCCATACTACTACCCCTACTACTACCCCTGCCACTAACCCTACTACTACCCCTACTACTACCCTTGCCACTACCCATACTACTACCCCTACTACTACCCTTGCCACTACCCCCCACCACGCCCTGACACATGCCCTCCGCGCCCCCTGACACGCCCTCAAGTCCTCTACGATGTAACCTGGAGATAAAATAAACATACAGGTTACACCACAGGAAGTTAAGGGGGAGGGGGGTGAGGAAGGAAGGGGGAAGGAAGGAGGGGGGAAGGAGGGAGGTGAAGGGGTGAGGGGTGGATGAGGGGGTGGGAGTGATTCAGGGGAGGGGGTGAAGGGAAGGGGGGTTGGGGGTACGTGGGTATTATCCTACCCACTAGACAGGGTACGTGGGCATCATCCTAGCCACTAGACAGGGTACGTGGGCATCATCCTAGCCACTTGACGGGGTACGTGGGCATCATCCTAGCCACTTGACGGGGTACGTGGGCATCATCCTAGCCACTAGACAGGGTACGTGGGCATCATCCTAGCCACTAGACAGGGTATGTGGGCATCATCCTAGCCACTAGACAGGGTACATGGGCATCATCCTAGCCACTAGACAGGGTATGTGGGCATCATCCTAGCCACTAGACAGGGTACATGGGCATCATCCTAGCGTGACGGGATAATGACGTGCCCAGGTAGACAGACCACAGGTGTGTGAGTGTGGGTACCTGAGTCTAGGAGGGGGGTCAGGTCGGTCAGTCAGTCAGTCAGTCAGTCAGTCAGTCAGTCAGCTAGTGAGTTATCCAGTCAGAAAGTCAGTTAGCCATTCAGTCTGTCAGCTAGTGAGTTATCCAATCATTCAGTCAGTAAGTCTGTCTGCCAGTCAGCCAGCTCCACACTCATTCTCTCTCTCGCCTCATCTCATTCAACCTCTCTCTCTCTCTCTCTCTCTCTCTCTCTCTCTCTCTCTCTCTCTCTCTCTCTCTCTCTCAGGTAATAACACCACCACCACATACCTGCAATATATTAACATCACCTGCATCATTATTACCAATTACAACACTGTCGGCTAGCCTCCTCCCCTCCTCCTCTCTCACCTCCTCTTCCCCCCCCCCCTTAAAAAAAGTCGCCCCCTCACACAAAAACCCCGGATTAAGGTTTTTGTGTATCCTCGTGAGCTGGTAACACTGCTCAGGGGTAAAAGGTGTCGTGCCGGCGTTGGTAATGATGTTGATGGGAAAAAAATAAACTCGTCTGGATTTTTAGTTTATTTTTTTCTTTTCTTTACGGATTCTGAGTTGAGAGTAAGATTTGTTCATACATACATACATATGTATATATATATAAACCTAACTAAATCTGAATAAACTTAGTCAAACTAACCAAACCTGACCTGACCTGACTTAACCAATCAAAACCCAACCCAACCCAACCCAACCCAACCCAACCCAACCCAACCCCAACCCAACCCAACCCAACCCAACCCAACCCAACCCCAACCAACCCCAACCCAACCCCAACCCAACCCAACCCCAACCAACCCCAACCCAACCCAACCCAACCCCAACCAACCCAACCCCAACCCAACCCCAACCAACCCCAACCCAACCCCAACCAACCCCAACCCAACCCAACCCAACCCCAACCAACCCAACCCCAACCCAACCCCAACCAACCCCAACCTAACCTAGCCAAAACCCAACAGACAGACGAACCAACAAGATATTTCTACTGCTGACGTGACATAAAAAAACAGAGGTAGGAGAGAAAAAAGGGGGTTTAGTCTGAAGGGGGAAAAGAGAAGAGGGGGAAAGGGGGGAGCATGAGGAGGGAAGAGGGAGAGGTGAAGGGCAGGG
>CAUDMG010001400.1:55000-75000 GCA_958450375.1 Homarus gammarus
TGGTTATTGTTGTTTTTGTTGTTGTTGATGGTGGTGGTGGTAGTGGTGTGGTTGTTGTTGGTGGTGGTGTTGGTAGTGGTGTGGTTGTTGTTGGTGGTGGTGTTGGTAGTGGTGTGGTGGTTATTGTTGTTGTTGTTGTTGGTGGTAGTGGTGTGGTGGTTGCTGTTGGTAGTGGTGTGGTTGTTGTTGTTGGTGGTGTTGGTAGTGGTGTGGTTGTTGTTGTTGGTGGTGGTGGTAGTGGTGTGGTTGTTGTTGATGGTGGTGGTGGTAGTGGTGTGGTTGTTGTTGATGGTGGTGGTGGTAGTGGTGTGGTTGTTGTTGATGGTGGTGGTGGTAGTGGTGTGGTGGTTGTTGATGGTGGTGGTGGTAGTGGTGTGGTGGTTGTTGTTGGTGGTGGTGGTAGTGGTGTGTTTGTTGTTGTTGGTGGTGTTGGTAGTGGTGTGGTTGTTGTTGTTGATGGTGGTGGTAGTGGTGTGGTGGTTGTTGTTGGTGGTGGTGGTAGTGGTGTGGTGGTTGTTGTTGTTGGTGGTGTTGGTAGTGGTGTGGTGGTTGTTGTTGGTGGTGGTGGTAGTGGTGTGGTGGTTGTTGTTGGTGGTGGTGGTAGTGGTGTGGTTGTTGTTGTTAGTGGTGTTGGTAGTGGTGTGGTGGTTGTTGTTGGTGGTAGTGGTGTGGTTGTTGTTGGTGGTGGTAGTGGTGTGGTGGTTGTTGTTGGTGGTGGTGGTAGTGGTGTGGTTGTTGTTGGTGGTGGTGTTGGTAGTGGTGTGGTGGTTATTGTTGTTGTTGTTGTTGTTGTTGATGGTGGTGGTGGTAGTGGTGTGGTGGTGGTTGTTGTTGGTGGTGGTGGTAGTGGTGTGGTGGTTGTTGTTGTTGGTGGTGGTGTGGTTGTTGTTGGTGGTGGTGGTAGTAGTGGTGTGGTGGTTGTTGGTGGTGTTGTTGTTGTTGTTGTTGTTGTCGTTGTTGTTGATGGTGGTGGTGGTAGTGGTGTGGTTGTTGTTGGTGGTGGTGGTAGTGGTGTGGTGGTTGTTGTTGTTGGTGGTGGTGGTAGTGGTGTGGTGGTTGGTGGTGGTGTTGTTGTTGTTGTTGTTGTTGATGGTGGTGGTGGTAGTAGTGGTGTGGTTGTTGTTGGTGGTGGAGTTGGTAGTGGTGTGGTTGTTGTTGTTGTTGTTGTTGATGGTGGTAGTGGTGTGGTTGTTGTTGTTGGTGGTGGTGGTAGTGGTGTGGTGGTTGTTGTTGGTGGTGGTGGTAGTGGTGTGGTGGTTGTTGTTGGTGGTGGTGGTAGTGGTGTGGTTGTTGTTGTTGGTGGTGGTGGTAGTGGTGTGGTGGTTGTTGGTGGTGGTGGTGTTGTTGTTGTTGTTGATGGTGGTGGTGGTAGTGGTGTGGTTGTTGTTGGTGGTGGTGGTAGTGGTGTGGTGGTTGTTGTTGTTGGTGGTGGTGTTGTTGTTGTTGTTGATGTTGTTGTTGTCGATGGTGGTGGTGGTTGTTATAGTTGTAGGGAGTATTAGGGGACAGTAAATGGGGTAAGGGAGAATACTGAAGGGGCAGGGAGGATCAGGGAGGGCTAAGAAGGCAAGAGGGAAGGGTGAAAGGGGCAGGGGGAGGGAGGGAGCAAAGAGTTAGGGAGGGAGCAAAGAGTTAGGGAGGCAGGGGGAAGGGTGAAAGGGGCAGGAGAGAGAGAGAGAGAGAGAGAGAGAGAGAGAGAGAGAGAGAGAGAGAGAGAGAGAGAGAAGGGTGAAAGGGGGCAGGAGAGGGAAGGAGAGGAGAGAAAGGGAAAGGGAGGTAAGAGAGGGAGTGAGGGAAGGGAGAGAGGGAGGGAGGAGTAGCAGTAGTTCTCAGACCGTCGTAAAAATAATAGGCTTTGAGATAAGACCAAAAGTGAATTTTTCCGGCCACGGGTTTTGTCTCTCCCCCCCTACACACACACACACACACACTGTATATGACACTAGTATCTCCACCAACCAACCTTAACTGCTTTACCACCTAGTATTGTTATCAAGTCTAATTAGCGAGGCCTCAACACCTGGGCCAAGACTAAAGGTATACGCTATATGACAGAGTTCGATATAGTACTTAGAGGTAAGGTACGGTAAGGTAAGGTAAGGTAAGGTTAGGTAAGGTTAGGTAAGGTTAGGTTAGGTTAGGTTAGGTTAGGTAAGGTAAGGTAAGGTTAGGTTAGGTTAGGTTAGGCTAGGCAAGTTTAGGTTAGGTTAGGTAAGGATTGATTAGGTTAGGTTAGGCTAGGCTAGGCTAGGCTGGGCTAGGCTAGGTAAGTTTAGGTTAGGTTAGGTAAGGATTGGTTAGGTTAGGTTAGGTTATACAGGAACAATTGTATATACAAGGAAAAGTACCATATATAGTAATAAAAGATATATAACAAAAAAAAATACTCACCAAAAACAATATTAATAAAAAAAATAATAAATAATAAAAAAATAAAAATCTACCAATTGTTCAGTTTACAATACACTCGTGAACAAAGAACAAAGAGAACAATAATAACAGTAGGAGGTATTCAACACACACACCCCGTTTCCCCCCCCTTTAGCATCTCGGGTGACTCAGAGGGGGGGGGGGGTTAAGGGGGGGTTTAAAGGGCCAGGGGGTAACAATATGTGCCCTCTTTTATGGACATTCCACAACAGATATTTAAACTCTCTCTCTCTCTCTCTCTCTCTCTCTCTCTCGCTTTCTCTCTCTCTCTCTCACTCTATTTTCACTTATCTTGTTCCTTTTATCATTCTCTTCCTCTCTGTTCCATCTCCTCTTTTCTCTCTTACCCTTTCCCTCTTCCTCTCTCTCTCTAATCTTCTATCTTTTCCCTCTTCCTTCCTTGTCCACTTCCCTCTCATTTCTCTCCCGTCCCCTCCTCTCTCCTCCTTCTCATTACGGTCTCTTTCATCTCTCTCATCACCCTTCCCCTTATCCAACCAATTCTTATCTTTCTCTGCTCCTCCTCTCTACATTATTACCCTTCTCGTCTCTCCACTCACCATCATCATCGGGCTGTCTTGAGTTCTTCATTTATCATATTATTCCAAATCCATTTTTTTGCATTTTTGTTTCACTTTTCGATTTTCTGATCTCTCTCTCTCTCTCTCTCTCTCTCTCTCTCTCTCTCTCTCTCTCTCTCTCTCATCTACTTTCCGCTCTCATTTATTTTTATTTTTTTCCGCCTCTACTTCCTCTCTTTCTTCCGGTGTGTCCGTCCGACTCAACAGTGGCACGTGAGGAGAGGAGAGGGAAGGGAGGGAGGGAGGGAGAGTGGCATGTGGGAGGGAAGGGAGGGAGGGAGGTGAAGAATGCCTCATTGTTAGGCAGGGAAAATCTCTCCTGACAGAAATAAAACTTGTTAAATAGAGGGAGATTCCTCCTTCACGCCTGAGGGAGGAAGAGAAAATGTGTGGAGGAGGAGGAAGAGGGGGGAAGGAAGGTGACGAGGGAGACAAACAGATTGAGAAGGAGGAGAATGGGGGAGGGAGAGAAAGAAAGATAAGAGGAGGAGGAGAAAGAAGAGAGATATAAAAACGAGGAGGAAAAAAGGGGTAGGGGTAGAAGGGAGGGGTGAGGGAAAAGGGGAGGGGAAGGGGGGCAACGGTTAAAGGGGGATGGAGGGAAGGGTGAGGAGGCCTGGAGGAGGTGGTGAGGGGAAGCGGAGGAGTGAGAGAAGGGGGTGTGGGGTACATTATAACTACCACAGGAAGTCCACTGAGGGGAACCAACTTACCTACACCCTCCCCTCACGTGACGTCATCTAGGAGAGGGAGGGAGGGCAGAGGGATGAAGGAAGGAAGGAAGGAAGGAAGGAAGGAAAAAGGTAAGTGAGCATGGAGGAAGGAGGGAAGGGAGGAGTAGAGGGAGAGAAGGACGGAGGGACAGAGACAGGAAGGAAGGAAGGATTAAATGAATGAATGAAGGAAGGAAGGAAGGAAGGATTGAATGAATGAAGGAAGGATTGAATGAATGAAGGAAGGAACGAAGGAAGGACACAATACCCAAGGAGCGATGATACATAAACTCCCTTAATGTTAAATGAAGCATCTGGCCATGTGAGAATCCGGCCATATGAGAATTTGGCCATGAGAAAATCTGTCCATGAAATGTATGGATTAGGCCATGTGTGACTCCCAGACAGCCCCCACAGGCACCACACAGACCCCAGACAGTCCCCAAACACCCCCAGCAGACAGATCACAGACCTCACAGACGCCAGACACCACAGACAGCCCCCAAACACCACACAGACCCCAAACACCACATAGACCCCAGACACCACATAGACCCCAAACACCACACAGACCCCAGACACCAGACATTCCCAACAGACAGACCTCAAACGAACACCAGACAGACCCCTGACGTCCCCAACAGACAGATCACAGACCTCACAGACACCAGGCACCACACAGACCCCAGACACCACACAGACCCCTGACGTCCCCAACAGACAGATCACAGACCTCACAGACACCAGGCACCACACAGCCCCCAGACACCACACAGACCCCTGACGTCCCCAACAGACAGATCACAGACCTCACAGACACCAAGCACCACACAGCCCCCAGACACCACACAGACCCCAGACACCACACAGACCCCAGACATTCCCAACAGACAGACCTAAAACGAACACCAGACAGACCCCTGACGTCCCCAACAGACAGATCACAGACCTCACAGACACCACACAGCCCCCAGACACCACAGACAGACTCCAGACACCACACAGACCCCAGACAGCACAGACCCCAGTAGCCAGTGAGGCCAGAATAACAATGCCTTTTGCCATACAAATCCGGAACTAACGCGAGGCTGAAATACGATGAAAGGTGGGACAGGGAGAGTGATGGGTGGGAGGGGGGACGTGGGAGAGGGTGTGGGAGAGGTGGAATGTGGAATAGACGTGGGAGAGGAGAAGAGGAGGGAGTGCTGGGGAGTGATGGGTGGGAGGCGGGAGTGGGAGAGGTGGTGAGAGGTAGAATGTGGTATTTTTGTGGAAGAGGGGCATGGAATAAGTGTGGGAGAGGAGAGATGTGGGAGAGGAAGGGGAGTTGGAACAGGCATAGGATAGGGCGTATGAAAGGCAGAATGTGGAACAGAAGTGAGAGAGAGATATGGAGAAAAAACTTAGAGGAGATGAGAAATCTGGAAGAGGGATGGGAGAGGGAGAAGACGACAGGAGGAGGAGGAGGAGGAGGAGGAGGGGAAAGAAACACACAGTGAATATAAACACTGATGACTTCCTGTGTTCAACCAATTAATGTTTATAGACAGACAGACAGACAGACACAATATCTACCTCTCCTCATTAACTTCTCCATCCCTCCAACATTCTTTCCCTCTCCAACACCCTCCAACACCAATTTCCCCCCTCCCTTCCAGCACCCTCTATCACTCCCTCCAACACCCACCTCCCCTCCTCCTACAACTCCTACTTCCCCTTCCATGAGCACCTACCCTTCCTCTCTGACCTCAAGTCCCTCTCCCCTTTCTCTTCCTTTACCGCTCCTGAGTAAAGTGACAAATCTCCCCGTCTTAGGGGGGAGATAAGACACCCTCCCCAGCTGCCCTTTCCTACCTCAAGTGGGGTGGAAAACTGTGAGGCCAGCTGATTGGTGGAGCCTTCAAGCAGGTAAACAAAAAAGTCAGCCTCTGATTGGCCACCGATTAACCAATGAAAATACATGAAAAGAAGAAATACCTCCACACACACACACACACACACACACACACACACACGAAAAATGGTAATTAATTCTCACTTAACAAGATATCAACTAATTTGCCTCACAATGTGTTAAGTATCCAGCCGTCTTGCGCACCCCGATGGTATTTTGTCTGTCGCTTAAGAGGTGTGGCCCAGGGTGAGATAGGTGGCCACTTGAGGGCCACTAAGACACAGAGGCAGATAGTGTGGCAGGAGCTGTGATGTGTCGTGAGATAGTTGGGGGGGGGGGGAGAAGGGGGAGGTGAGGGAAGGATGAGGGGAGGGGAAGAAAGGAAGGGAGGGAAGGGACACTAGCCGAGGGTGCTACGGTAATACAGGTACCAGGTGAAGGGAATCAGGTACCAGGTGAGGGGAATCAGGAACCAGGTGAAGGGAATCAGGTACCAGGTGAGGGAATCAGGTACCAGGTGAGGGGAATTAGGTACCAGGTGAGGGGAATCAGGTACCAGGTGAGGGGAATCAGGTACCAGGTGAGGGGAATTAGGTACCAGGTGAGGGGAATCAGGTACCAGGTGAGGGGAATCAGGTACCAGGTGAAGGGAATCAGGTACCACGTGAGGGTAATCAGGTACCAGGTGAGGGGAATTAGGTACCAAGTGAGGGGAATCAGGTACCAGGTGAGGGGAATCAGGTACCAGGTGAGAGGAATCAGGTACCAGGTGAGGAGAATCAGGTACCAGGTGAGGGGAATCAGGTACCAGGTGAGGGGATTAGGTACCAGGTGAGGGGAATCAGGTACCAGGTGAGGGGAATCAGGTACCAGGTGAGGGGAATCAGGTACCAGGTGAGGGGAATCAGGTACCAGGTGAAGGGAATCAGGTACCAGGTGAGGGGAATTAGGTACCAGGTGAGGGGAATCAGGTACCAGGTGAGGGGAATCAGGTACCAGGTGAGGGGAATCAGGTACCAGGTGAGAGGAATCAGGTACCAGGTGAGGGGAATCAGGTACCAGGTGGGGGGAATAAGGTACCAGGTGAGGGGAATCAGGTACCAGGTGAGGGGAATTAGGTAACAGGTGAGGGGAATCAGGTACCAGGTGAGGGGAATCAGGTACCAGGTGAGGGGAATCAGGTACCAGGTGAGGGGAATCAGGTACCAGGTGAGGGGAATCAGGTACCAGGTGAGGGGAATCAGGTACCAGGTGAGGGGAATCAGGTACCAGGTGAGGGGAGTCAGGTACCAGGTGAGGGGAATCAGGTACCAGGTGAGGGTATTAACAGTGCCTGGAGAGAAAACTAGGGGAGGGAGGGAGGGAAAGGGGGGGTATGGAGGGAAGGAAGAAGGGTAGGTAAGTGGGGTAGAGAGGGAAAAGAGGGAGGGAGGGTAGGGAGGGAGGGGAAGGAGGGGAGGGAGGGGGGAGGGGGGGAGAGAGGGAGGGAGGGAGGGGAGGGGAGGGAGGGAGGGAGGGAGGGAGGGAGGGAGGGAGGGGAGGGAGGGAGGGAGGGAGGGAGGGAGGTAGAAAGGGAGAGAGAGTGGGGAAGGTGACCCCAGGTAGGAGGTAAGGTGAGCTAGTCAAGTACCCCGTGACCTGGGCACCGTGGGAACATGTCCTTACCTGGCCAGTACCTCTTACCCTTCTCACCTGGGCACTACCTCCAACTCCTTACTTGGCCAGTACCTGCACCCCTCTCACCTGGACACTAATCTCAACTCCTTACAAGGCCACTACCTCCACCACCTCTTACCTGGCCATCACCTCTACCCTCTGACCTGGCCACCAAGCCCACTTCCCTTACCTGGCCATCACCTTCACCTTCCTTACCTGGCCATCACCTTTATCCTATGACCTGGCCATCAAGCCCACTTCCCTTACATGGCCATCAACCCCCCCCCCCTAACCTGGCCACCACCATCACGTTATCGTACACACACACACACACACACACACACACACACACACACACACACACACACACACTTTAATACTTACATAAATAGAAGAAACACTCATAATGGCCCCTCAAGTCTCTCATTCAATTGTCTCTAATCATGAGACACTAAATGACTCTCACTGCCTCTCATCAACAAAGTGTGGGGCATTAAATGACTCTCACTGCCTCTCATGATGCCTCACGTGGCTCTGTAACATATAGCTGATGTGTTGTAGTGTATTTTGATGGCTCACTGCATTTATGTCCCACTTGTCTCCCACTCTCTCCTTTCCTCCCTCGTCACTACTTTCCCTCTATTCTTTACTCACTCACCTCCACTTCCCTCCTTCATCACTACTTCCCTTTCCTTCCTTCCCTCCCCACCTCTATCTCTCTCCAAAATTTTCACATCACCCCTCCACCACCACCACCACCCACCTCAATCTCCTCCCACCGTCCCTCCATACTGGCCCTCCTTCCCTCCTCTGACCCCCCCCCCACACACAGACACACACACACAGACACACACACACACACACACACACACACACACACACACACACAGCTGGTGATCAACATGCAGAAGGCACCGCGGCATCTTCCGGTCCTCAGCAAGCGTTTGTGTGCACGAATATTTAGCAGGCCAGCCCACAGCTCTCTCTCTCTCTCTCTCTCTCTCTCTCTCTCTCTCTCTCTCTAATAACAGTTATTATAGTGTCAATAACAAAAAAATAGATGATCTTTTTTATCCTGGTAAATTTACAACCATAAAAATATAAATTGTCGGATTATTATTGTCAGAACGATAATAATAATAATAATAATAATAAAAATAATAACGAATGCAATCACCCTGAACAACATTAATAACTAATTTCAACAATAACATCAATAACAACAAGTTCAATAACAAAAACAACAACAACAGCAATAATAACCTCAACAATAACAACACTTACAACAACAATAACAAACAATATCAATAACAACCCTTACAACAAGATCAATAACAATAACAAAAACGTGTTCTTGACCTGTCTCCCTCTCCTCACCTGCAATCACCACCACACCTGTACCTTCCACCAAGAATTATTTTAGTATATTTTCGATTTTCTAATATACGTCGTTGTTGTTATTGTTATTTACCCTTCATAACCAACAACCACTGAATATAACCTAACCTAACCTAACCTAACCTAACCAAGCCTAACACAATTGTCTAACCAAAACCTAACTTAACCACCCCCCTCCCCCCTCCCCACATCCCTGTCCTTAAAAAAAATATATCGAGACAGTAATAACATAGTTTCAAGAGTCCTACAAAAACAGAACAGGTTTGAGACGGGAAATGGACAGGTTGCGTCGCCCAGGTAATTGACGGTAGGCGGGCTACTCTGATGCCTGTCATAACGGCACCTTAACCACGCAGGTAGACAATATGTACTATAAACCACGATGATGATGATGATGATGATGATGATGGTGATGGTGGTGATGATGATGACGATGATGGTGATGGTGGTGATGACGATGATGATGGTGATGATGATGATGATGGTGGTGATGATGGTGGTGATGACGATGATGATGGTAGACGGTTATTCTTGTTGTTGCTATTATTATTATTATTATTATTATTATTATTATTATTATTATTATCAAGATGATATGTGTGTGTGTGTGTGTGTGTGTGTGTGTGTGTGTGTGTGTGTGTCGTGACAGGATACACGCACACTGGCCCCTTATATACTGTAGATTGTGTACCTGTACCTGTAATTGTACCTATACCAGTATCTACCTGTACCTGTTTATGTACCTGTAATTGCACAAGTACTCACAACCTATTATGAGTCAATACCACTACTCATAAAAGACTCTCAACCACTTTTTTGAGTCAGTTTTGGGAGTTAATGAATAATTCGAAGCGGCAATATCCGGGCAAGCGGAGAGGAATGCCAAGTGTGGCGATCACCAACGCCGGCCAGAGTGGTGGTGAAGGTGGGGTGGGGTGGGGTGAGGTGAGGTGGGGTGGGGCGGGGCGGGGCGGGGTGGGGTGAGTGAAGTTTCAATAGTTGTTTCTCTCGCTTAATACTTTTTGGTCTCACCTACTTTACTTCCTGTGTACTTTCTGTGATGAGAGAGTGACGGGAAAGTGATAGGAAGTGACGGAGAAAGTAACAGGTGGAGAGTGACAGGAGAAAGTAGCGAGAGGAAGTGACGGGAAGAGTGACGGGAAAGAGTTAAGAGGGAGAGTGACGGAGGGAGTGGCAAGGGAAGTGACGCAAGACAAGTGTGGAAAGTGCTAAGACAAAAGTATACATATTCACTCGACAGTACCATAAAATCAGAACTTAACAGGAACTCAGAACTGAATAGGGAATCAGAACATAAAAGGAAATCAGAACTTAACAGGAACTCAGACTTGAATATGGAATCAGAACATAAAAGGAAATCAGAACTTAAACCCTAAACATCAGAACTTAACTAAACAAAGCTCTACAGAACCAAACAATCAGAACCTAACAGGAAATCAGAACATAGAGGAAATCAGAACTTAAAACCTAAACATCAGAACTTAACTAAACAAAGCTCTACAGAACCAAACAATCAGAACCTAACAGGAAATCAGAACATACAGAGGAAATCAGAACTTAAAACCTAAACATCAGAACTTAACTAAACAAAGCTCTACAGAACCAAACAATCAGAACCTAACAGGAAATCAGAACATACAGAGGAAATCAGAACATACAGAGGAAATCAGAACTTAAAACCTAAACATCAGAACTTAACTAAACAAAGCTCTACAGAACCAAACAATCAGAACCTAACAGGAAATCAGAACATAAAGAGGAAATCAGAACGAAGCAACAAAACCGGAACTTGGGAAGACTAGGGAAGACGGTTAGTGGGCACATTCCTGAGAGTCTGACAGGTAGATGGGAGACACACCTGGGCATTATTATTGATGGGCATTGGGGCACCTGTACGACCGACCTACCTACCTACCTTCCTTCCGTGCGTCCTTCCGTCTGTCCGTTCTCCTCACCTCTCTGTCTTTCTGTCTAATTCCTCTTTTTATCTTCTGTTCTTACTGTCTGCTACTTCTCCTCCCCCTCAACCTTCCACCTCTCCCTCCTCCTCCTCCACCCTATTACTACCCCCCTCTCACCTTCCCCCTCCCTCCTCCTACTCCTCCCTATTACTACCCCCCTCTCACCTCCCCCTCCCTCCTCCTCCTCCTCCTTCTCCACCCTCAATATTATCATCACCCCCTTCCCCTTCCTCCTCCACCCTATTACTACCCCCTCTCACCTCCCCCCTCCCTCCTCCTCCTCCTCCACCCTCAATATTATCATCACCCCTCCCCCTCCCTATTACTACCCTCTCACCCCCTCCCCCTTCCTCCTCCTCCTCCTCCTCCACCCTATTACTACCCCCTCTCACCTCCCCCCTTCCACCTCCTCCTCTTTCATCTTCCTCCCCTCACCCCCCCCCCCCCCCCCCAGGAGCCACTCAGGCCGGCACGGCAGTACACTACATCAGGTAGTTATTAGAATTTGTCTGTTCATTAACCTGGTGGATCAAGACAGCCGCCCCGAGCACACCTGGTCAGCCCTGGCAGGTAGCTGGAATACTGAACTGTGGTCATGGCTCTCTCTCTCTCTCTCTCTCTCTCTCTCTCTCTCTCTCTCTCTAAACTTCTTTTCCTTCCCCCATCTGTCCTTCCATCCTTATTCCTTACTTTCTCTCATCCTCCTCCTCTTCTCTCCACCTCCTTTATCCCCCGCCTCCCTCCGTTTCTATCTCTCTCTTCCTTCCTTCCTTCCTTCCTTCCTTCCTTCACTCACTCTCTCCCTCTCTCCTATTCAACAGTCATGAGTATCACAACACAACATTCTTCCCCAAAAAACATTCCTCCCCAACACAACATTCCTCCCCAACCATCACAACATTCCTCCCCAACACAACATTCCTCCCCAACACAACATTCCTTCCCAACATAACATTCCTCCCCATCACAACATTCCTCCCCAACATAACATTCCTCTCCAACATAACATTCCTCCCCAACATAACATGCCTCCCCATCATAACATTCCTCTCCAACACAACATTCTTCCCCAACATAACATTCCTCCCCAACCATCACAACATTCCTTCCCAACATAACATTCCTCCCCAACACAACATTCCTCCCCAACACAACATTCCTCCCCAACACAACATTCCTCCTCAACACAACATTCCTCCTCAACACAACATTCCTCCCCAACACGACATTCCTCCCCAACACAACATTCCTCCCCAACACAACATTCCTCCCCAACACAACATTCCTCCCCAACACAACATTCTTCCCCAACACAACATTCTTCCCCAACATAACATTCCTCCCCAACCATCACAACATTCCTTCCCAACATAACATTCCTCCCCAACACAACATTCCTCCTCAACACAACATTCCTCCCCATCACAACATTCCTCCCCAACACAACATTCCTCCTCAACACAACATTCCTCCCCATCACAACATTCCTCCTCAACACAACATTCCTCCTCAACACAACATTCCTCCCCAACACAACATTCCTCCTCAACACAACATTCCTCCCCAACACAACATTCCTCCCCAACACAACATTCCTCCTCAACACAACATTCCTCCCCATCACAACATTCCTCCCCAACACAACATTCCTCCCCAACCATCACAACATTCCTCCCCAACACAACATTCCTCCTCAACACAACATTCCTCCCCATCACAACATTCATCCCCAACACAACATTCCTCTCCAACACAACATTCCTCCCCAACACAACATTCCTCCCCAACCATCACAACATTCCTCCCCAACACATTCCTCCTCAACACAACATTCCTCCCCATCACAACATTCCTCCCCAACATAACATTCCTCTCCAACATAACATTCCTCCCCAACACAACATTCCTCCTCAACACAATATTCCTCCCCAACACAACAGTCCTCCCCAACCATCACAATATTCCTCCCCAACACAATATTCCTCCCCAACACAATATTCCTCCCCAACACAACATTCCTTCCCAACACAACAGTCCTCCCCAACCATCACAATATTCCTCCCCAACACAACATTCCTCCCCAACACAACATTCCTCCCCATCACAACATCCCTCTCCAACACAACATTCCTCCCCATCACAACATTCCTCCCCATTACAACATTCCTCCCCAACCACCTCATCATTCTTCTCCCCAACCATCAGCATGTTCCTCCCAACCCACCCACCCCAGAAAGGTGCCACCCACAGGTTCTGCCGCCCACGCCTGACCGGAGACCACCCTCACCGCCACCCAGGAGAGACACCCATACAGGAAGTCCCCCCCCCCCCCGAACACTCCCCGCCATCCCCTGCCCCACCCTAACACACCCTGCTGGACCCCACACACCCTCAGACCACCCTAGTACATCCCAAGACCACCCTAGTACACTCTTAAGGGCCAACACACACCCTTGAGAGCCACCACACACCCTTTGACCACCCTAATACACCCATAGAGGCCACCACACACCCTTGAGGGCCACCATACACACCTCAGACCACCCTAACACACCCTTGAGGGCCACCATACACTCTCAGACCACCCTAACACATCCTTGGGGGCCACCATACACTCTCAGACCACCCTAACACACCCTTGGGGGCCACCATACACTCTCAGACCACCCTAACACACCCTTGAGGGCCACCATACACTCTCAGACCACCCTAGCACACCCTTGAGGACCACCCTAACACACCCTTGGGGGCCACCATACACTCTCAGACCACCCTAGCACACCCTTGAGGGCCACCATACACCCTCAAACCACCCTAGCACACCCTTGAGGGCCACCATACACCCTCAAACCCCCCTAACACACCCTTGAGGGCCACCATACACCCTCAGACCACCCTAACACACCCTTGAGGGCCACCACACACCCTTGAGGGCCACCACACCAATTCTCAACCTAACCCAACATATCAATACACTTAGTAACAGCCCCATCTCCCTCTTCTTCCCTCCTTTTATACTCCCTTCCTACCATTTTTCCTCCCCCTCTCTCCCTGCCTCCCTCCCATTCCTCCTCTCCCTCTCTCCCTACCTCCCCCTTCCTCCTCTCTCCCTACCTCCCCCTTCCTCCTCCCTCCCTCACATTCCTCCTCTGCCTCTCTCCTATCCCTTATCCCCACTACCCCTTTAGACTCCCCTATCCCCCTTACCAAACTCAGAGATCTCCCCACCTACCTGAAAGATCCCCCAATCCAGCTGACACCCCCTATCCCCCTCCACACACACACACACACACACACACATTATACACCTGTGCCTACACCGGAACACGTTAATATAGTCTTGCAAGACATTCATGGAAATCCCTTGAGCAGAGACTTGACCAGGGCCCACCAACACGGCAACCTGGAGAGGGTGGGCGGGGGTGGTAAGGGGCCTGGCACTCCTAGGAAGAGGAGGAAGTGGTTGGTCCAGTGGTGGTAGTGATGGTGAGTGTACAAGTGAGGGCGTGGCAGTAGTGAAGCGACTATTGAGTGGATTACCATTTATTACTACCATTTCTACTACTATTTCTACTATTAATTTCACCACCCCTAACCCCTCCAGGATCAACCCCTTCCCCCTCATAGCATCACCCCTCCCCCTTCCAGCAACCAACCCCCTCCCACTCCAACCCCTCCCTCACAGCATCATCCTTCCCCCTTGCAGCATCAACCCTCCTCTCTAGCATCAACCTCCAACCCCCTCCAACATCCATCTCCCTCCCCACCCCCATCAACCCCCTGCCTCCCTCCCCTCACAGCATCCGGTCCTCACGACTCACTACTCCGGCACGTCGATCATGTAGAGTATTTGACACTGCCGCCTCATGAGTCTTTCTTCCCTGTGTTATTACGACGTGTGTGTGTGTGTGTGTGTGTGTGTGTGTGTTCCACACACACACACACACACACACACATACAGCATCTTTATTTATTAAAAAAACTACTTAACTAGTGACCTATCCTACAGGGGTTGTTTGGCCCCTGTGAACCTAACCTAACTTAACCATGAAGACTGAGGCTCATTAAGGACTTAGATAAGGTTAAAGAAGGACCCGGTAGTACAAGGACCCGGTAGAACAAGGGCCAAGTAGCACAAGAACCCGGTAGTACTAGGACCTGGTGGTATAAGGGTCCGGTAGTACTTGGGGCAAGTAGCAAAAGAACCCGGTAGTTTACAATGACCCGGTAGGGACTTGAGGGGGGAGGGTGGGGGGGGGGGGGGGAGAAGGAAGGGGGGGGAGGTGGGTGGGGGATGAAAGGAGGGGGGGGGGGAGGGCGCATAAGACCACTCAGCCAAGCCAACAGTAGGAAACAGAGATCGAGTCGAGTTAAATCTTGTTACGTTCACTCAAAAACCCTCTCCTTCTCCCCCCCACCAACCCCCCTTCCAGCATACACCCCCTCCCTCTCTCCCCCTCACCAACCCCCCTCCCTCTCTCCCCCAACATCACCCCCCCCAATCCCCGCCACCAGAGTCCCGGTCGACGCTTGACGCTGTTCTGGTTTTTACCCGAAGCAACATGATGAAGTGTGTCCCCCTGGCTGCTGTGCTGAGGCGAATCTTCACCCCAGTGCATGAGAGAATGACACCCGCTGTAACCTCAGTCAACCTGGTGTGAGTCTTCTTGGTGTGAGTCTTCTTGGTGCGAGTCTTCTTGGTGCGAGTCTTCTTGGTGTAAGTCCTTTTGGTGCGAGTCTTCTTGGTGTGAGTCTTCTTGGTGTGAGTCTTCTTGGTGCGAGTCTTCTTGGTGTGAGTCTTCTTGGTGCGAGTCTTCTTGGTGTGAGTCTTCTTGGTGTGAGTCTTCTTGGTGTGAGTCTTCTTGGTGCGAGTCTTCTTGGTGTGAGTCTTCTTGGTGTGAGTCTTCTTGGTGTGAGTCTTCTTGGTGCGAGTCTTCTTGGTGCGAGTCTTCTTGGTGTGAGTCTTCTTGGTGTGAGTCTTCTTGGTGTGAGTCTTCTTGGTGTGAGTCTTCTTGGTGCGAGTCTTCTTGGTGCGAGTCTTCTTGGTGCGAGTCTTCTTGGTGTGAGTCTTCTTGGTGTGAGTCTTCTTGGTGTGAGTCTTCTTGGTGTGAGTCTTCTTGGTGTGAGTCTTCTTGGTGTGAGTCTTCTTGGTGCGAGTCTTCTTGGTGCGAGTCTTCTTGGTGTGAGTCTTCTTGGTGTGAGTCTTCTTGCAGTGAGTCTTCTTGGTATGAGTCTTCTTGGGGGTGAGTCTTCTTGGTGTGAGTCTTCTTGGTGTGAGTCTTCTTGGTGCGAGTCTTCTTGGTGCGAGTCTTCTTGGTGTGAGTCTTCTTGGTGTGAGTCTTCTTGCAGTGAGTCTTCTTGGTATGAGTCTTCTTGGTGTGAGTCTTCTTGGTGTGAGTCTTCTTGGTGCGAGTCTTCTTGGTGTGAGTCTTCTTGGTGTGAGTCTTCTTGGGGTGAGTCTTCTTGGGGTGAGTCTTCTTGGGGTGAGTCTTCTTGGTGTGAGTCTTCTTGGTGTGAGTCTTCTTGGGGTGAGTCTTCTTGGTGTGAGTCTTCTTGGTGCGAGTCTTCTTGGTGTGAGTCTTCTTGGTGTGAGTCTTCTTGGTGTGAGTCTTCTTGGTGTGAGTCTTCTTGGGGTGAGTCTTCTTGGGGTGAGTCTTCTTGGGGTGAGTCTTCTTGGTGTGAGTCTTCTTGGTGTGAGTCTTCTTGGGGTGAGTCTTCTTGGGGTGAGTCTTCTTGGGGTGAGTCTTCTTGGTGTGAGTCTTCTTGGGGTGAGTCTTCTTGGTGTGAGTCTTCTTGGAAGACCGTGAGGAACAGATAACATTTTGGAACAACTACCCCCAAGAAAGTGGCCAAGACACGAGGCGTAAACACAACATCTTCAGGTATTCCAAGAAACACAAAAACACCTCAACATATCCTGGTTTAGCCACTGTGTGTGTGTGTGTGTGTGTGTGTAAGGTCGAGGATTCACTCTAAGGATACCCCAGTAGTGAGCTTTTATTTTTTACCTGTACATATTAATTAGTACTCACCTCTCCACCTTCAGCACTTACCTGGAGAAGAAAGATCATTATTATTATTATTATTATTATTATTATTATTATTATTATTGTCATCATTATTGTTATTATTATTATTATTATTATTATTACTATTATTATTATTATTATTATCAAGACAAGGACCAGATTCCCTTGTCCGGCCAAGAGCCATTTGACAGGATAGGGGTGTCAAGTTGACCTCCCACTTGACCTCTTTCACTTCCGGCAACCTGACCTTTCCACCGGACACACGCTCCTACCACCTGCTGCGTCCATAACTCGTTATATACCAGTGCTGGACGCATATAGACGTGACGAATACCGGTTGAAAACATGTCCAAACGTGTAGAATACTCGTTCAAAACAAGTATAAATACCCTAACACTATCTGGGGGTTAGGTTAGGTTAAGTTAGATGATCCACATAAACTAAACACAAATGACCAATCACCGTCCTTTACCCATGACCTAACTACCACCTGGAGACGATCACCGTCACACAAGGAAGGGCCCTCTAACCACTCACTGGTGACCTGACCTGACACGCGACCAATATCCAGTAACTTGACCTAACACGGGCTGACAGGCTGACCTACCAGGGCAGTGGGTCAGGTCACTTTTACGTGCTGGTCAAAATATATTAATCTCTCTCTCTCTCTCTCTCTCTCTCTCTCTCTCTCTCTCTCTCTCTCTTGGTACATACTTGAGCACTGATTAAGTGATTACACACACACACACACATCTACCCACTTACACCCACTCAGGTAATCTTAGGTATTCGCTGGATTAATTACCTTAACCTGTCCGCTCACAGCCGCTGTACCCAAAACACCACAACCAGCAGTACAAAAACTAAGGCAGACATTTCCGCTACAGAACAGGTCTCTCTCTCTCTCTCTCTCTCTCTCTCTCTCTAGGTCTCTCTAGATAGCTCTCTCTATCTAGCTCGCTGCCCTCTATCTTTCTCTTTACCTCTATCTAGCTCTTGCTTTCTCTCTATCTCTCATTATCTAGCTCTTGCTTTCTCTCTATCTCTCATTATCTAGCTCTTTGTATATCTCTCTCTGTCTCTCATTATCTACCTCTTTATATATTTCTCTCTTCCTGTCACATACTTGCCCCCCCCCCCCCTCTTCTTGCCCTATACTTGCTCTTGCTAATCCACTTTCCCCTGTTCCTCCTACCCTTTCCCTCCCACTCCACCCCCCCCCCCTCCTCCTGCACTTCCCCGGGGCACTAGAAGAAGCCACAAAAACAGACGAACTTCACCCTAATGCCCAAAGGTCCATAGGTTTTAATTTCCTCGTAAGTGAAAATAACGAGGACGTATCTGACTGACTCACTTACGCTACGACACAAAGTTGGTGGCTAAAGATGGCGACTAAAATGTGCCAAGACTCTACCTTAAGTGGAGATAGTCCTAAAGAGTCTCTAAAGTACCTACGTTAAATCCTTCCACAATCTTCATTATTTTCTTATGTTCTTAAGACCTTTTAACTTCTGCAGGACTTCTTCAGGGCCTTCTGATGCTTTCTCATCACACCCTGACTATTTTTTTTGCTATATCCGAGGCCTAACGACACCCACGACCTACCTTTCCCGGCAGCCAAGGCCTACCGACACCCACGACCCACCTTTGCCGACAAACCAGGCCTCCCACACGGCCAACATCCCACCGTCCTCCACCCAACCAGCAGGATTTCGCGCCATTTCTGTTACTTTCCCGCGCAATTCATCAGTGTTACGTCAGCTGATGCGTGCCTAAGATGGCGTCCCCTAGATCACCGGGTCCCCCCCCCCCCCCCACAGACACCTTCCCGCCTTAAAATTCTTCCTCTAATTGGGGATTTAAGAGCGTATCTAATTGGCTGAGATGTCCTACTTAAATGGGTCTGGAATAGCTTTCTTTTGGGCTATTTTTCGTTAAATCGACTTAGTCTGTATTTACGAACAGGTCTTTGAGAATCTGGACCTAACCTAACCTCTTTCGTTGTCTTGGTAATAAATATTGTTTATTATTATTATTATTATTATTATTATTATTATTATTATTATTATTATTATTATTCCGCCTTAAGTCACAAACAGCTCACAATCCATCAAGACTCGTCGCTATGTTACTTACGCCATGTCATGCGTTACAGAAGGTCATGTCAGGCAATGTGTTACAGAGGTCAGGTCAGGTCAGACGGCACGTGGCTCCACCTTCTATGTAAACAAAGTGACAGTCTTCTAAAAAACCGAAAACTCGTAAAATATTGTTGGAACCAAAATACAAACCCATAGGTGATCATTCTTTTGTCTTCATTGGTATGAATATTGACAGTCTTGGCTGAATGTTGAGGGTTTAGTGAATGTCAAGTCATGTTATTGTTTTAAGAATGTTATAACTAAGAATCAATACACCTTAGATCCTTATGGTAGTTTGTAGATTATGTGAACGATAATTGTAACTAGTGAACGATAATTGTAACTAGTGAACGATATTTGTAGGTTATGTGAACGATAATTGTAACTAGTGAACGATAATTGTAACTAGTGAACGATATTTGTCGGTTATGTGAACGATAATTGTAACTAGTGAACGATACTTGTAGGTTATGTGAACGATAATTGTAACTAGTGAACGATATTTGTAGGTTATGTGAACGATAATTGTAACTAGTGAACAATATTTGTAGGTTATGTGAACGATAATTGTCACTAGTGAACGATACTTGTAGATTATGCGAACGATAATTGTAACTAGTGAACGATACTTGTAGGTTATGTCAACGATAATTGTAACTAGTGAACGATACTTGTAGATTATGTGAACGATATTTTTCATTATATATTAAGTCAGATAAAAATGAATATATTACGTCCCCTCTCTTCCCACCCACACCCCTCTCCTCCCCCACCCACACCCCTCTCCTCCCCCACCCACAACCCTCTCCTCCCCCACCCACACCCCTCTCCTCCCCCACCCACACCCCTCTCCTCCCCCACCCACAACCTTCTCCTCCCCCACCCCACACCCCTCTCCTCCCCCACCCACACCCATCTCCTCCCCCACCCACAACCTTCTCCTCCCCCACCCACACCCCTCTCCTCCCCCACCCACACCCCTCTCCTCCCCCACCCACAACCCTCTCCTCCCCCACCCACAACCTTCTCCTCCCCCACCCACACCCCTCTCCTCCCCCACCCACACCACTCTCCTCCCCCACCCACACCCCTCTCCTCCCCCACCCACACCCCTCTCCTCCCCCACCCACACCCCTCTCCTCCCCCACCCACACCCCCCTCCTCCCCCACCCACAA
>CAUDMG010001400.1:77500-87500 GCA_958450375.1 Homarus gammarus
AAGATGGTTATTGGAAGCATCACTCAGGAGACGCCATGGGGAATGAGGGTGAAATAAGGGAGAGATGAGGGAGAAATGAGGGAGAGATGAGGGAGATGAGATGAGGGAGAGACCTTTCTCCCTCTTCTCCCCTTCCATCACACACCCCTCTTCTTCCCCCCCCCTCACATCCTTAACATCTCTTCTCCCTTTCACTCCTCAACACCTCACCTCTCTTCTCCCCACACCTCTCTTCTCCCCACACCTCTCTTCTCCCCTCACCTCTCTTCTCCCCACACCTCTCTTCTTCCCTCACCTCTCTTCTTCCTCACCTCTCTTCTCCCCTCACCTCTCTTCTCCCCTCACCTCTCTTTTCCCCTCACCTCTCATCTCTCCTCACCTCTCATCTCCCCTCACCTCTCATCTCCCCTCACCTCTCTTCTCCCCTCACCTCTATTCTCCCCTCACCTTCACCTCTCATCTCCCCTCACCTCTCTTCTCCCCTCACCTCTCTTCTCCCCTCGCACCCACACTGTGAGAACGAGCCACTGTGTAAATACTGGCCGTTCTGACCCTCCCACTGACGATCTTTATGTGTACCTTTATGACCTGTGTGTGTGTGTGTGTGTGTGTGTGTGTGTGTGTGTGTGTGTGTGTGTGTGTGTGTAAAAAAAAGTTGATTGAATTAAAAAAAATAAATAAAACTACATAAATTAACAAAAGTAACAATTAAAAAAACAACAAAAGTATTCGATCACAATTAAAAACAAAATAAATCAAAAATAACAAAAACAATAACGAGTAAGTGAAAAACAATTAAACGACGAAAAACTAAATTAAGGAAAGGTCGACACAAATAAATAACAACAACAGCAACAAATAAAAAAACACTAAGTAAACAAAGCGAGAAAAAATATTACACAAAAAAAATACTTGAAAAAAGTTAAGAAAGAGCGAAGAAAGAGGAGGATGGGAGGGAAGAGGGGAGGAGGAGGAGGGAAGAGGGGAGGAGGAGGAGGGAAGGAGGAGGGAAGAGGGGAGGAGAAGGAAGGAGGAGGGAAGAGGGGAGGAGGGAAGAGGGGAGGAGGAAGAGGGAAGGGAGGGGGAGGAGGAGGGAAGGGAGAGGGAGGAGGAGGAGGGGAGGATGGGAGGGAAGAGGGGAGGGAGGGGGAGGAGGAGGGAAGGGAGGGGGAGGAGGAGGAGGGGAGGAGGAGGAGGGAAGAGGGAAGGGAGGGGGAGGAGGGAAGAGGGGAGGAGGAGGGAAGAGGGGAGGAGGAGAAGGGAAGAGGGGAGGAGGGAAGGGAGGGGGGGGGAGAATGGTCATTACAGATCCATCACAAGGTGGGGGAGGCACGTGTGAGGGGGGGGGAGAGAGGGGGAGGAATAATTATACCAAAGGGAGAGTGGGGGGGGGGGGGAGGTAGTACACAAGGGTAAGAAAGTTGGGAGAAAGTAAGGAGGGGGAAAGGAGAGGGAGGTAAGGAGAAGATAGTTGGGGAAAGGGGAAGGAAGTAAGGGGGTTCTTACGCCAGGGGGAAAGGGGAAGAGAGGGAGGGGAAACGGAGAGGGAGGTAGGAGGTAGGGGGGGGAGGGTTCTATGGTAAGGGAAGGGGAAGAGGAGAGGTGAAAAAAAGGAGAACGAAACAGAGGAGAGGAGAAAGGGAAGAGAGGGAAACGGGGGAAGAAGGGGAAAAAAGATAAAGAAGAAGAATAAAGAATAAAAAGGAAGGAGAGAGAGAGAGAGAGAGAGAGAGAGAGAGAGAGAGAGAGAGAGAGAGAGAGAGAGAGAGAGAGACGCTAAAGGAAAGATGGTTCGTGTCCATACCATTCTCGAGGCCTTTACTACCCTACAAGAGGGCCGAGTTATCCTACGACAGGGGCCAGGCAAAGGCGGCCGGAGGGGAGGGTAGGATGTGGGAGATGAGGGAAAAGGAGGCTGGAGGGGAGGGTAAAATGGGGGAGATGAGGACAGGGAAGGTGGGGGAGGATAAAGGGGTCAGAGGGGGAGGCAGTACACCATTAAAGAGGAGGGGAAGGAGAAGAAGGAGGAGGAAGAAGGAAGAAAAGAGTAAGGAGGAGGTGGAAGAGAACGAGAAGAAGAATGAGTAAAAGAAAGTTGAAGTAGAGGGATAAGAATAAATAACAATACCAAAGACCGAAAAACTAAGATAAAACAAACGAGAGAGAGAGAGAGAGAGAGAGGGAGAGAGAGAGCGAGAGAGAGCGAGCGAGAGAGAGAGATCCTCACTAGACTCAAGAGAGTTCACATTAGTCCATCACACACGTAGACAGTACAAGAATATTACAATAGTGAACAGTCGGTCGAATAAACCAAGAATACCCCGAGAAAATTGTTACTAGCTACACTGAGGTCATTATACAGTATACTTCAACATGGTATACCCCCACACAGTATACCCCCACACAGTATACCCCCACACAGTATACCCCAACACAGTAAACCCCCACACAGTATACCCCCACACAGTATACCCCCACACAGTATACCCCCACACAGTATACCCCCACACAGTATACCCCAACACAGTATACCCCAACACAGTATACCCCAACACAGTATACCCCAACACAGTATACCCCCACACAGTATACCCCCACACAGTATACCCCCACACAGTATACCCCCACACAGTATACCCCAACACAGTATACCCCAACACAGTATACCCCAACACAGTATACCCCCACACAGTATACCCCAACACAGTATACCCCCACACAGTATACCCCCACACAGTATACCCCAACACAGTATACCCCAACACAGTATACCCCAACACTGTATACCCCAACACAGTATACCCCAACACAGTATACCAGTATATATTTATTGAACGTAAAGTCAAGACACACTATCACTAATTTCCTAAACTTATAGAACAAAATATAAATACTATTATTTTACATTATCTTCCTAAACCAACAGGAAAAAACTAACACCAACGAGCACAATTATTTAACCACATTAACACAGACTAACTTCCCAAAGTTAAATAAGACGTGGGAATGTTTTACACACCAGGGCGGGAATGTTTTACACACCAGGGCGGGAATGTTTTACACACCAGGTCGGGAATGTTTTACACACCAGGTCGGGAATGTTTTACACACCAGGTCGGGAATGTTTTACACACCAGGGCGGAAATGTTTTACACACCAGGGCGGGAATGTTTTGCACACCAGGGCGGGAATGTTTTTTAAAAGTTTCACCACAACTTAATTCAAAGTTTTACACACCTGGGTTTAATAACTGGTAGACATTATTTGTTTAGTGTCGTCTCCCCCACGTTTTATCTCCGTTTTCTGTTCAACTTATTTTATTGACTGACATATCCGCACACACACACACACACAGCTATAATACCTTTTAAAGACTATATTTTAATTCTGACTAAATAGAGTTTGAATATATTTTTCATTATTTATTTTCCGTTATGATTGCTGAGTTGATTCGAAATTATGTGGTATTTATTTAATTTTAATTTGTATTGTGTCTTATTGAGTTCATAAGTGTAGGGTTATATAAGTGGGTGTAAGTGTTATTTAAGCGGGCGTAAGTGTTATTTAAGTGGATGTAAATGTTACATAAATGGGTGTGTGATTTAAGTGGGCGTAAGTGTTATTTAAGCGGGTGTAAGTGTTCCATAAACGGCTATGTGATTTAAGTGAGCGTAAATGTTATTTAAGTGGGTGTAAGTGTTATTTAAGTGGATGTAAATGTTCCATAAACGGCTGTGTGATTTAAGTGGGCGTAAGAGATATTTAAATGGGAGTAAGTGTCACTTAAGAAGATAATAAAAGTCACCTAACTTAGCTGGCTATATCAAGTGGCAACTCCAGAAGTGACCTAATAATCCCCCCCCCCCCCACCCACCCACCCACCCCCACACACACATTCTGGACAATTTAGCACACGAGCTCCCAACGTTAACGCACTAAGGTCCGTTCACCATTACTATCCCCAGGTTACTCAGCACCGCACGTTACCTGGACACAGCTTCATCACCAATGAGTTGTTCACCCCCCCCCCCCCCACCCCCCTCCAAAAAAATCGTACCGTTAAAATCGATATTATTTTACAGTTGTCTCGATGTATTCTGATCTCACAAACTCACTATTTTCTTTCAAGATTACTAAATGCTCATCAATACTGTCTGTAAAATATTCCTCGTACATTTTATCTCTAACTAAATATTACTCAATATTATCTATACTGTATATATTTTATAAACATTGAGAACTTACACACAGATACACAGGATTAAAATTAAAATGATAGATAGATAGATCACAGAAACACTCACGGCACCTACCAACTTTATAAATACGTTTTCCATTGGGCTCCGACAGAATACCATGCAACCGAACCGCTACCATAGTTACCCATACATTCAGTCTCTTCGCCCATACACGTTTTCTTTCATACCGGAACTATATTAGAGAACGAGAAATATAGGCATAACATAAAACCATATAATAATTATTTCTTTTATAACTCTTGTACGTTCTAAGTAAACTTTTATGTGTAGGTATTTTGAATATTTTTTGTTTTAAAAGGATAGAGAAAAGTTTAAAATCAAAAGGGTATTATAGGTAAGTATGTTTTTTTTTTTAAGTATGGGGAAAAAGGTTTATAAATTCAAGGGGGGGACTTAGGTATATTTTTTAAGTCAATATATCTGTCTTATCTAATTGGCTATCTATGGTTCTATGTTTATATAAGTCTGCCTAACTATCTATTTATCTACCTTGTAAATGTCTGCCTGTCTATATATCTTGTATCTGTCTGTCTATCTATTTTGTAGGTGTCCATCTGTCTTTCTTGCCTCTCTGTCAATACTCGGTCAATTAACGAAGTTTACTATTGTTAATCTACCCAAGTCAGGACCTCAGGTACTCCCTAACTCACAGGTCCTCTCAAGCTTCCCAGGTCCATGGATACTCCCAAGTGACTTCCAAATCCTCCAGATCCTTTCCAGGTACTCCCAGGCCCCCCCTCCCCCCCCCCCCCCAGGTACTGCCCAGGTCTTAAAATATTCCCAAGTACTTAATAGGTCCTCATGACTCCTCAGGTACTCCCCAGATATCATAAAATACTACCCACGGGACTTCCCAAGTCTCCAGGTACTCCTCAGGCCCCCAGGTACTCCCCAGGCTCCCAGGCACTCCCCAAACCCTCAAGTACTTCCCCATGCACTTCCTAGGTCTTCAGGTATTCCCCAGATACTTCCCAGGTGCTCAAAATACTCCCCAGAACCCACAAATACTCCTCAAAGACCCACATTTACTCCCTAGAACCCCAAAATACTCCCCACGTCCTCCAATTACTCCCCAACCCCCCCCCCCCCCCAAATACTCCTCCAGGGATTACTCACCACATTAACGAAGTCCTGGAAGGTGATGGCGGAGGTGGAGGGAGTGAGAGCCTTGGCCGCCAGCTGCTCCCTCTTATGTAAGTCGACGGCAGCCACGAACTCCGGGTGGACGAGGGCGGTCCTGAAGTCTGGCCAGGGGATCTCACCGAAGCCTTCCAGGTCGAACTGTAGCGAGTGAAGGAGGAGAGATATTAGAGAGAGAGAGAGAGAGAGAGAGAGAGAGAGAGAGAGAGAGAGAGAGAGAGAGAGAGAGAGAGAGAGAGAGAGAGAGAGAGAGAGAGAGACACGAATAATTATAAGAAGGCAACTTAACTAAAACTGAACAAAAATGAATAAATTAATAAATAAATAAAATAAATAAAACACTCCACAATATTACCACTTAATGAACTGTTCACAGATAACAAACCTCCCCCCTTCTATCTTTATCTATCTATATCTATCTTTATCTATCTATCTACTCCACAAGTGACCTGGAGGAAGAGATACTCCACTGTGTACACCTGCTTCCTTTACCCTGGAGTCTGACCTGTCCTCCTCCAGACCCCCCCCCCCTTACTACATCCCCCCACCTACTGACTGACCCCCCTTACTACATCCCCCCACCTACTGACTGACCCCCCTTACTACATCCCCCCACCTACTGACTGACCCCCCCTTACTACATCCCCCCACCTACTGACTGACCCCCCCTTACTACATCCCCCCACCTACTGACTGACCCCCCTTACTACATCCCCCCACCTACTGACTGACCCCCCCTTACTACATCCCCCCACCTACTGACTGACCCCCCCTTACTACATCCCCTCACCTACTGACTGACCCCCCTTACTACATCCCCCCACCTACTGACTGACCCCCCTTACTACATCCCCCACCTACTGACTGACCCCCCCTTACTACATCCCCCCACCTACTGACTGACCCCCCTTACTACATCCCCCCACCTACTGACTGACCCCCCCTTACTACATCCCCTCACCTACTGACTGACCCCCCTTACTACATCCCCTCACCTACTGACTGACCCCCCCTTACTACATCCCCTCACCTACTGACTGACCCCCCTTACTACATCCCCTCACCTACTGACTGACCCCCCTTACTACATCCCCTCACCTACTGACTGACCCCCCTTACTACATCCCCCCACCTACTGACTGACCCCCCCTTACTACATCCCCTCACCTACTGACTGACCCCCCCTTACTACATCCCCTCACCTACTGACTGACCCCCCCTTACTACATCCCCCCCACCTACTGACTGACCCCCCCTTACTACATCCCCTCACCTACTGACTGACCCCCCTTACTACATCCCCTCACCTACTGACTGACCCCCCCTTACTACATCCCCTCACCTACTGACTGACCCCCCTTACTACATCCCCTCACCTACTGACTGACCCCCCTTACTACATCCCCTCACCTACTGACTGACCCCCCCCTTCTACCCCCCTCACCTACTGACTGACCCCCCCTGACTACGTCCCCTCACCTACTGACTGACCCCCCCTTCTACCCCCCACCATCTGGAGTTTAATGAGGTAAAGTTGTTTTATTATTGCTATTGTTGTTGTTATTGTTGTTATTATTGGTATTATTGTTATTATTGTAATTATTGGTGTTATTGTTGTTATCATTGGTGTTATTGTTGTTATTATTGTTATTATTGGTGTTATTATTAGTGGTATTATTGTTGTTCTTATTGGTGTTATTGTTGTTATTATTGGTATTGTTATTGTTGTTGTTTTTGTTATTATTGTTATTATTGTTGTTATTATTGGTGTTATTGTTGTTATTATTGTTATCGTTGTTATTGTTGTTATTGGTGTTGTTGTTGTTGTTAACATTGTTATTATTATTATTATTATTATTATTATTATTATTATTATTATTATTGGGGGACCGGTGGTAGATGCGGTACCGTTCTTGCCTCGCAAGCGAGATGTCACGGGTTCGATTCCCGGGCCGGTGGAAGTTGTTTGGACTTACTTCCTAACCCCCATTAGTCCCTGTTCAGTAAAGTAGGTACCTGTTGTAAATCGAAAGTTGCGAATTCGTATTCAGGGAAAGTTGTTGGAGCTTCCAATAACTTCATGACATAAACCACTGACTCTTCAGGCTTCTACGCCCTTGACTCCAGGCTTCTACGCCCTTAACTCGTGAGACATAAGGCAAGCATGAACTTAGCATGCTTCCCTGTTGGACGCTGTAAACGCTTCTGCGCTTCACCTTACACAAGGATGTAGGGGAGTGCCCAATAAATAAAAAAAACAATAATAAATTATTATTATTAGTAGTAGTAGTAGTAGTATTGTTATTGTTGTTATTGGTGTTGTTGTTATTGCTATTATTGTAGTTATTGTTGTTATTATTGGTGTGTAATGATGGTTTATCAGACCACAGCTTACAGCTCTGATCTGACCCGACATTAGGGAGGTCAAATGCAAGGTGGACCCCTCGCCGCCGCCAAATCAGCTCAAGCCGGGGTCATGACCTTGCAAGTCAAGGAACTACAAATCAGCCAGCACCCCTGTCACACGGCCCCAACAACTAGGTCAAGAGGCACCCAGTCAGCAGGAGAGGCCACCTGCCGGCTCTTCCTCCAATATATACAACAACGTACAGCTAATAAAAAGTCCAGACCTGACCTTACATTAGCGAGGACAAGTGCAAGGGGACCCCTCGCCGCCGCCCGATCAGCTCAAGCCGGGGTCATGACCTTGCAAGTCAAGGAACTATAAATCAGCCAGCACCCCTGTCACACGACCCCAACAACTAGGTCAAGAGGCACCCAGTCAGCATTAATGGTCATCTGCCGGCTCTTGGTCCAATATATAGGACCTGTAACGGGCCTCACGACAGAGTCTTGTAAGCAAGAAGGGCCAGCAACGACGTCCCCAGTCCCGCTCGAAAGAAGTCCGCCACTAAGTGTAACGAGGTCTCAGCCGGGTCCATCGACACAGTGCTGTCAACTGAACGTGTAACAGTAAGTGCTGGCTGTGTAGACGGTAGAAGTGCGGTGATCCCGAACCTCCCCAACGATCGACTTAGTGAAGTGCCCATTCTATTTGTGAGGTCAGGTTATACGAGAATATCATAGTCTATCATACACTATGTACGAACCCCCCCCCCCCCCCCCCGGCCATTAATTCCCCCTATTGAACTAGTAAAATAAAGCTGTAACACTCATTGGTGTTTTATACACTACGCTTGTACTGAGCCTGTGTTAATATACAGTGTTATCATCACACCCTCGAGACACGCTACCATCTTCCCTCACTATGCAACTCTACTACTATAAACTCCTGTCTTACCTCTTCATACGAGTTTTTGTCTCATTATAATTATTATTATCATAAATATTATTATTATTATTATTATTATTATTATTATTATTAGTATCATTATTATTATTATTATTTTGATTATTATTATTATTATTATTATCATTATTATTATTATTATTATCATCGTCATTATTATTATTATTATTATTGTTATTATTATTATTATTACTATTATTATTATCATTATTATCATTATTATTATTATTATTATTATCGTCAGTATTATTATTGTTATTGGTGTTGTTGTTTATGTTTTATGAACAGAGCGCACAGTAATGAGTCTTAGAACAGCACATCACAAGAAAGCATTAATGAACAGCAACACAACACAACAACAGATAACAGCAACACAACACAACAGATAACAGCAACACAACAGGTAACCACAACACAACGGGTAACCACAACACAACAGATAACACCAACACAACACAACAGATAACCGCAACACAACAAGTAACCACAACACGACAGGTAACCACAACACAACAGATAACCGCAACACAACAGGTAACCACAACACAACAGGTAACCACAACACAACACAACAGGTAACCACAACACAACACGAGAGATAACCGCAACACAACACAACAGATAACAGCAACACAACAGGTAACCACAACACAACAGATAACCGCAACGCAACAGGTAACCACAACATATAACTGCAACACAACACAACAGATAACCGCAACACAACACGACAGGTAACCACAACACAACAGATAACCGCAACACAACAGGTAACCACAACACAACACAACAAGTAACCACAACACAACACGATAACCGCAACACAACACAACAAGTAACCACAACACGAAAGGAAGCCACAACACAACAGATAACAGCAACACAACAGATAACAGCAACACAACACAACAGATAAATACAACACAACATATAACCACAACACAACGCAACAGGTAACCACAACACAACAGTTAACCGCAACAAAACACAACAGGTAACCACAACACAACAGATAACCGCAACACAACACAACAGGTAACCACAACATAACAGGTAATCACAACACAACAGATAACCGCAACACAACAGGTAACCACAACACAACACAACAGATAACCGCAACACAACAGGTAACAGCAACACAACACAACAGATAAATGCAACACAACAGATAACCGCAACACAACACAACAGGTAACCACAACACAACAGATAACAGAAACACAACAGATAACAGCAACAACACAACACAACAGGTAACAGCAAAACAACACAACAGATAACAGCAACA
>CAUDMG010001400.1:92500-100000 GCA_958450375.1 Homarus gammarus
GTTAGGGTAGGTTAATCTAGCTTAAAGTAAGTTACAATAATCTAGGTTAATAAGTATCTAATCAAGGCATTTATATCTTATTTCCCGTCATTTTTATATTTTATCGTAAGTCAACAAGTTACATTAAATCACAAATCTTAACTAACCGGGAAAATCAAACTTACGAATCGTTGTGAATCCAAACTAAAAAAATAATAATCACCACAGAACTCACTTAACCTCCACTAAAACACTATATATTGCACACAGGTAACAAAGAGCCCTATATAAAACCCCTTAGAGTTATCCCTTATACATACAACATAAGTAATTAGCTCCAGTGATAGCCCTAGCTTGTTAAATTGGGTAGTTAATGAGATAGGTATTCCAGTACTGTTGATCACGTGCCTCAAAATCAAAACCCAAGTGATGGCAACACGAAGAGACGACTCCGTTTTCTTTGGTTATTATTACAGGGGAAACTAATATACATTTACCTCTTCTTTAACGCCTGACTTCATTGGTGTGTTATTAAGATGTAAACGAATTAACGACTGGCCTTATCGACTACAGTAATAACGGAGAAGGTAAATTAGAGATGGTGAACGTAAATTAGAGATACGTTCAAGATTAAATAACACTGAGGGGTCTTTTTTTCTTCTTTTTTTTTTACCGTGTGTTAGTGAGGAAAGGCGTAAGAGTGTGAGGGAAGAACTGGAGTTTAACCGACCTCGCTTCCTCTGGCCTTGATAGTTAATAAGTGATAATGGCCGATAACCTTTTTGTTCTTCTTTTGGGGGATTTTTATTGTCAAGAGATAATGAGTTAGGTATGGATCAAGATTAAGTCATCACACACACACACACACACACACACACACACACGACCCCACCACACACACACACACACACAAGACCCCTCACACACACACACACACACACACACACAAGACCCCACACACACACACACAAAACCCCACCACACACACACACACGCACACACACAAGACCCCACCACACACACACACACACACACATCACAAATTATTTTTTTATTGTTATCCACAGTATTACGACCCGGTTAATGCACCAACACCGTCACATTAACCACAGTATTAAGACCCGGTTAATGCACCAACACCGTCACAGTAACCACTGTATTACGACCCGGTTAACGCACCAACACCGTCACATTAACCACAGTATTACGACCCGGTTAATGCACCAACACCGTCACATTAACCACTGTATTACGACCCGGTTAATGCACCAACACCGTCACAATAACCACTGTATTACGACCCGGTTAATGCACCAACACCGTCACATTAATCACTGTATTACGACCCGGTTAATGCACCAACACCGTCACATTAACCTCGAACTTCACTACCAGAGTCAGGCTGGTACAGTCGTCCACAAGCAGTGACTTATTACTAATTGGTGACATATCTGCCAGTCACTAACCCCTGAAGGAAAACTGGGAGACTGTCAGACTGTCTCCCACACTCACACAGTCACTGTCAGACTGTCTGTCACACTCACACAGTCACTGTCAGACTGTCTCCCACACTCACACAGTCACTCTCAGACTGTCTCCCACACTCACACAGTCACTGTCAGACTGTCTCCCACAGTCACTGTCAGACTGTCTCCCACACTCACACAGTCACTGTCAGACTGTTTCCCACACTCACACCGTCACTGTCAGACTGTTTCCCACACTCACACAGTCACTGTCAGACTGTTTCCCACACTCACACAGTCACTGTCAGACTGTTTCCCACACTCACACAGTCACTGTCAGACTGTTTCCCACACTCACACAGTCACTGTCAGACTGTTTCCCACACTCACACAGTCACTGTCAGACTGTTTCCCACACTCACTGTCAGACTGTCTCCCACACTCCCACAGTCACTGTCAGACTGTCTCACACACTCCCACAGTCACTGTCAGACTGTCTCCCACAGTCACTGTCAGACTGTCTCACACACTCCCACAGTCACTGTCAGACTGTTTCACACACTCCCACAGTCACTGTCAGACTGTTTCACACACTCCCACAGTCACTGTCAGACTGTTTCACACACTCCCACAGTCACTGTCAGACTGTTTCACACACACCCACAGTCACTGTCAGACTGTTTCACACACTCCCACAGTCACTGTCAGACTGTTTCACACACTCCCACAGTCACTGTCAGACTGTTTCACACACTCCCACAGTCACTGTCAGACTGTTTCACACACTCCCACAGTCACTGTCAGACTGTTTCACACACTCCCACAGTCACTGTCAGACTGTTTCACACACTCCCACAGTCACTGTCAGACTGTTTCACACACTCCCACAGTCACTGTCAGACTGTTTCACACACTCCCACAGTCACTGTCAGACTGTTTCACACACTCCCACAGTCACTGTCAGACTGTTTCACACACTCCCACAGTCACTGTCAGACTGTTTCACACACTCCCACAGTCACTGTCAGACTGTTTCACACAGTCACTGTCAGACTGTTTCACACAGTCACTGTCAGACTGTTTCACACACTCCCACAGTCACTGTCAGACTGTTTCACACACTCCCACACACAGTCACTGTCAGACTGTTTCACACACTCCCACAGTCACTGTCAGACTGTTTCACACAGTCACTGTCAGACTGTTTCACACACTCCCACAGTCACTGTCAGACTGTTTCACACAGTCACTGTCAGACTGTTTCACACACTCCCACAGTCACTGTCAGACTGTTTCACACACTCCCACAGTCACTGTCAGACTGTCTCACACACTCCCACAGTCACTGTCAGACTGTCTCACACACTCCCACAGTCACTGTCAGACTGTCTCACACACTCCCACAGTCACTGTCAGACTGTTTCACACACTCCCACAGTCACTGTCAGACTGTTTCACACACTCCCACAGTCACTGTCAGACTGTTTCACACACTCCCACAGTCACTGTCAGACTGTCTCACACACTCCCACAGTCACTGTCTGTCTCCCACAGTCACTGTCAGACTGTCTCACACACTCCCACAGTCACTGTCAGACTGTTTCACACACTCCCACAGTCACTGTCAGACTGTCTCACACACTCCCACAGTCACTGTCAGACTGTTTCACACACTCCCACAGTCACTGTCAGACTGTTTCACACAGTCATAAATCTTTAAACGAGTCACTAAGTCATTTCCTAGAAGGGATGTTGGTGTTTGTCTCGTACGTGGAGTCATTGAGTTAATTTAAGTTACTCAAGTCATTAAGTCAATTTTTTGAGTCACTCATCACTCACTTAGCCATCAGTCGATTTATACAGTCATACACTCAACAGTCAGTCACTTAAGTCACCAATCAGTCACTTCCCTCGGTGGCATTCCTCTCTTGGGGTAGAAAGGGAGGATGAACAGAGAGGAATGTGGAAGGGGAGGGGAAGAAGGGAAGGGAAAAAGGGGAGGGCATAAGGTGGAGGAGAGAGGAAAGAAGAGGGGGGGGGGGGGTTACCTTGTGAATAATGAGAGCTGTGTTGTCGCCAAGGCTGGAGTGGAGTGATCTACCCCCCCCCCCCCTTCCTCCCATATACAGGGGTGAGTAGGAAAGGGGAGTGGGGAGTAGATGGGGAGGGGAGAAGGGAATTTAGGGGAGACATACAAACTTCCCCCTTTAATCTCCCCCCCCCCTCCCACACACTACAAAAGAAGTAAAGTTTCTACCTAAACAATATTGCCATAAAGTTTTGTCGAGAGAGAGAGAGAGAGAGAGAGAGAGAGAGAGAGAGAGAGAGAGAGAGAGAGAGAGAGAGAGAGCTATCTACTTGTCTACGGGTTTTTTTTTTTTTTCATTTAAATTCCACCAAAACTTAAAATTAATGACTTGTGGTCGTTTATTCCTCCAAAACATAAACAACGAAGTCGATGCGTTTTCTATACCACTGGACTAACCATAGAGAACGGAGAATCAAACTGGGGCCTCTCGTACAAATGGCTTTTCCACATACCGTTCACTTTTCGACGCGTTATTTAACACCAAAATCACAGCTACAAGAAGTCGCCTCGGTGTTAAGTTTAGCGGCGATGTTAAATGCGTTTGGTTAAGTTTATTTGGTATTCCGGTGATGGGACACGGCTTCGATACACCGCTTAGGAGGAGAGTGTTGGTCTGTGTGACTAAGTGAACATGGTATAGCTGCATTAACATTGGACCAGGTGGGAATGGCTCTCTCTCTCTCTCTCTCTCTCTCTCTCTCTCTCTCTCTCTCTCTCTCTCTCTCTCACACACACACACCAACACGCAAAACGCCTGGACAAACTAAAATTAAAACGCTCTACCACCCCCATTGACCTACCAATGAAACTCTTCAAGGAGTTCTCCCCGGAGCTTGCTAGACCCCTCTGCTCCATCATCAATGCTTCTCTCAGTCAAGCCAGATGCCCAGCTGACTGGAAGACCTCTTATGTATCACCAGTGCCCAAGTCAACCAGCCCACAATCCTTAAATCAGCTACGACCTATTGCAATCACCCCAATACCCAGCCTAATCTGTGAAAGTTTTGTGTTCGACTGGGCTTATGCTGATATTGCAGGAGTCGTAGACCCTCAGCAATTTGGCAACATGAAAACTTCCTCCACCACTCACTGTCTTGTCAGCTTTCTCGATTACATATACCGCCATCTCGAGAAACGAAAAACGTCTGTAGCTGTCGCCTTCATTGATTTCACTAAAGCGTTCGACCTAGTCGACCACAATATAATCATCAACAAAGCTATTGACCTCGGGCTTCGAAGAAGCCTCATACCATGGCTTACAGACTTCCTCAGTGACCGACGCCAAGCTGTACGCTTCCGAGGGGCTGTCTCCACCTTTCAGTCACTCACCTGTGGCGTCCCCCAAGGCACCAAGATGGGACCACTCTGCTTCCTTATGCTCATCAATGATGCCCTAAGAGAAACCCCTGCTCGCTGGAAATATGTCGACGACTCCACCATTGGGATCAGCGTCAACAATTCTGCTCCCAACTATACCGCCCTTCAGGATTTATTGAACAGTCTCCAAAACTGGGCTACCAACAACCATGTCACCATCAACCATACCAAGACCATGGTTATGCACATCAACCTCTCCTCCGACATTGTCCCACCTCCTTCCATTACTCTAGGTCCGAACACACTCCAGGTTGTAGATTCCACGAAGCTCCTCGGCGTCACCATAGACAACAAACTAAATTGGAAACCACACGTCAATGAAGTTGTCAAATCCTCCAGTTTCCGTCTCCACCTCCTCCGCCGACTCAAGTCCCTCGGAGTTCCTGCACACGAGCTCCTCAGTGTTTACACAACATTCATACTTCCCAAGCTCACCTATGCCTCCCCCACCTGGTCTTCCTCCCTAAATGCCACACAACGTAAACACCTAGAAAAAGTGCAAAAGAGGGCATGCAAGATTATTCTCTCCTCCTCCTACTCCACATATCAAGAAGCGCTCAACACACTGACCCTTTCGACTCTCACTGACCATCACCACGACCTCATCTGCAAATTTGGTAAGAAGCTTCTACACCATCCCCGACACCGGCTCCTACTACCACCCGAGGTCCCTTGTCCGAGAATTGCTGTTCGACACCACAACCGCATCCAGCCCATACGTGCACGAACTGATCGCTATAAGAACAGCCCAGTCCCAACCATTGTAAAAATTATCAATAACTTGTAATACTGTAACACTGTCACTATGTTGAATTGAACTGTAGTTTGAGCTTTTCCCCATCTAAGTTATTATATGTCTTATTTGTGTCACTTATGTTACTTGTATATTATTTGTAATTCGTAACCCATTCCCCAAATATGTAACTGTATATTTTCAGCCTTCTGGCTGCCAAGCTCTTTCAATAAACCGTTAATTATTATTATTATTATTATTATTATTACACAGACAATCAGACAGACACACACATACACACACACACATATATGACCTACTACTATTCACACACAGATTGACTACCGACCCACCCCTAAATTGGGACATTGTGTCAGTGTTAACGACCCCCCCTCACCCTACCCCCTTCTTAGCCGGATCTACCACCCCCCCTCTCTCCTATTAGATCTGGCAAACTCCCCCCACCTAGTCCCCAACCCTCCCCCTCCCCCTACTAGATCTACCACCCCCCTCCCCTACCAGATTTGCCCCCACCCCTCCTCCTCCTACTAGATCTACCACCCCCCCTCCCCCTAATAGATCTACCACCCTCCCCCTCCCCTACCAGATCTGCCCCCACCCTCCCCCTCCCCTACCAGATCTGCCCCCACCCTCCCCCTCCCCCTAATAGATCTACCACCCTCCCCCTCCCCTACCAGATCTGCCCCCACCCTCCCCTACTAGATCTACCACCCCCTCCCCCTACTAGATCTACCACCCCCTCCCCCTACTAGATCTACCACCCCCCTCCCCTACCAGATCTACCACCTTCCTCCCCTACCAGCTCTACCACCCTCCCCCTCCCCTACCAGATGTGCCCCCACCCTCCCCTACCAGATCTGCCCCCACCCTCCCCCTCCCCTACTAGATCTGCCCCCACCCACCCCCTACCCTACTAGATCTGCCCGCACCCTCCCCCTCCCCTACCAGATCTGCCCCCACCCTCCCCCCTCCCCCTACTAGATCTACAACCCTCCCCCTCCCCTAGCAGATCTGCCCCCACCCTCCCCTACCAGATCTGCCCCCACCTTCCCCTACTAGATCTACCACCCTCCCCCTCCCCATACCGGATCTGGCACTTGACCTTTGACCTGCCGAGGGTAACAACAATATGTGGGACCTCAAATATAACTGTGTTTTTTTCCCTCAAGTTTCCAACAATGAGCGAGGTCGTGGGGAGGTCACGGAACAACGACCGGTAACTTAGGTAACTTAGGTAACTCACTCAGGTAATTCAAGGAACTTATGGAACTCAAGTTTGTCTGGTAGCTCAAGTGACACAGGTAACTTAAGGAACTCAGATAATTCAAGTAACTTAAGATTGTCAGGTAACTCAAGGAACTCAGGTAAGTAACTCAGCCCAGAGACATTCTCGGCTTACCTACTTATATGGTGTAAGTATAAGTAGTGTTTATTGTGACTTATAAGAATAATTGTAAGTAAAAAAATTACTTAAGACAGTTTATCCTCGATGTTAAGTGTGTTAAGTAATCACTAGAAGTATAAACATCTACTTAACAAATTATAAGTAAGCCGTCTTCATAAATAAAAAGACACAAGAAATGTACTTATAAGTATCGATACGAAAACAACAATTAGTTGTAACACTTATAATGTACAAAGGGGTTCAAAATGTACTTATCTTACATCACAAACAATCTAAGTAAACTTATAAGGTAAACAGACGAACGGTAAACAGTCCATCAGTGTAACTTTCTAATAACAGAGACGCAAAGACAACAGAAAAACACCAGACGCCCAAAAACTACTGTATATAAACGGGGGAAAGTCAATTTCTACCCAACAGAAAACAGCAG
>CAUDMG010001400.1:105000-190000 GCA_958450375.1 Homarus gammarus
CTACTACCACTAATACTACTACTACTAATCCTCCCTGAGTGGCCAACAGTAAGCTCTCTGAGTGGCTAAGTTAGCTCTCTGAGTGGCCAACAGTGAGTTTTCTGAGTGACTAACAGTAAGCTCTCTGAGAGGCCAACAGTAAGCTCTCTGAGAGGCCAACAGTAAGCTCTCTGAGTGGCCAACAGTAAGCTCTCTGAGAGGCCAACAGTAAGCTCTCTGAGAGGCCAACAGTAAGCTCTCTGAGAGGCCAACAGTAAGCTCTCTGAGAGGCCAACAGTAAGCTCTCTGAGTGGCCAACAGTAAGCTCTCTGAGTGGCCAACAGTAAGCTCTCTGAGTGGCCAACAATACCACAACACAAATACACAATATTTCCACTAAGCTTACAAAGGTCATGGGTAGAAGTGGGAAGGGGTTATGGGAAGGGAGGGAGAGGTTGTGGGAACGGAGGAAGGAGTTGTAGGAAAGGAGGGAGGGGGAGGAGGAGGAGGGGTTGTGGGAAAGGGGCGAGGGGGGAAGAGGGAGGGGTTGTGGGAAGGGCGGGAGGAGGAGGGGAGGGGTTGTGGGAAGGGCTGGAGGAGGAGGGGAGAGGTTGTGGGAAGGGTGGAAAGAGTTGTGGGAAAGGAGGGAGGGGGAGGAAGAGTGGGTTGTAGGAAGGGGGAAGAGGGAGGGGGTGGGAAACACAAGACCTCGCCCCGCCCCCCCCCCCCCCCTCTTCCCTCCCTCTGGCGAATTCAGTCAATTATACATTATAAGACAAGGCGGAAACACTTGATAACCCACTCACCTCCCCCCCCCCCTCCCTGCCTGCCTACCCCTAACCTAACACAACCTCCCTCCATCTCATCATCCCTCCCCTCCCTCCATCCATCCGCCTGACCTCCTTCAATCCTTCCCTCCCTCCCTCCCTCCCTCCCTCTGCCCTATCCATTTTTCCCTCCCTACCTTCATCTCACCATCAATTTCTCCACCTTCCCTCCCCTTCTCCTCCATCTACCTGACCTCCTCCATCTTCCCTCCCTCCATCTACCTGACCTCCTCCATCTACCTGACCTCCTCCATCTTCCTGACCTCCATCTACACAGGTCGTATATAAACAGAAACAGGATGGAGTAATTTATTTACTTAGAAAAACAGAAGAATGCGAGAGGCTGAGGGGAGGTCACACACACACACACACACACACACACACGTCACCCTTTAAGTCATGTATCGTGGAATTATTGCTTGAAAAATAAATAGACGCCATAACTCTCTCTCTCTCTCTCTCTCTCTCTCTCATTTAATTGACCTCTGACCTCTGTGTATTAGTACCAAGGTCACCCAAACTACCCTATGACCTAGTTAATGATCCAATACACATACTAACTAGCGCCAATTGTCAATATAGTTGATTGTTTGTGAGTTGTGATTGGTCAAAGATAGACACTGATTTTATTTAATTGTAAATAAAATCATGGACAGATAGATAGATAGATAGATAGATAGATAGATAGACAGATAGACAGATAGACAGATAGACAGACTTGGACAGACAGAAACACAAACAACCCGCTACAACCATCGACTTGCAGGAATGCCCATGCAGTCATTCAGGCAGACAGACAAGAAAGCAAGCAGACAGGCAGGTAAGGGAGACAGGTAAGCAGGTAATTAAGGGGCAACACCTGAGGCAGCTCGTACACGTAAGAGAGAGAGACCAGCTCACCTTGAACCTCTAACACCTTTAGTCGAGTTGTCTACCCAACACTGGTGGTGATAGTGGTGTAAGGTGGTGGTAGTGGTGTAAGGTGGTGGTAGTGGTGTAAGGTGGTGGTAGTGGTGTAAGGTGGTGGTAGTGGTGTAAGGTGGTGGTAGTGGTGTAAGGTGGTGGTAGTGGTGTAAGGTGCTAGTGGTGTAAGGTGGTGGTAGTGGTGTAAGGTGGTGGAAGTGGTGTAAGGTGGTGGTAGTGGTGTAAGGTGGTGGTAGTGGTGTAAGGTGGTGGTAGTGGTGTAAGGTGGTGGTATCTCAAAGAGGTTTAATGTACCACTGTAACTACCACCATAATTGTAACTACCACCATTTATGTAACTACCACCACCAATGTAACTATCACCATCAATGTAACTACCTCCACCAATGTAACTACCACCATCAATGTAACTCACCACCAATGTAACTACCACCATCAATGTAACTACCACCATCAATGTAACTACCTCCACCAATGTAACTACCACCATCAATGTAACTCACCACCAATGTAACTACCACCATCAATGTAACTCACCACCAATGTAACTACCACCACCAATGTAAGTACCACCATTAATGTAACTACCACCATCAATGTAACTACCACCATCAATGTAACTACCACCATTAATGTAACTACCACCACCAATGTAACTACCACCATCAATGTAACTACCACCATCACTACTGTACAACTGTAACTACCATTCACCTTAAGTCACCACTACCACCTAGGAATATCCACTACCAAAATTAACCACAATCCACCACCATCAACCACAATTCATTAGTATCATAGTAATGTGGTAGAAGGTGGTGGATTGTGGTAGATGTTGGTACATAGTAATACCATGTACGAACATGTACCAACATCCACCACAATCCACCACCATCTACCACAATCCACCAGTCTCCACAACCATCTACTACACTCCACCACCACCGTCTACCACAATCCATCTGTCTACCACAATCTACCATCTTCTACCTCAATCCACCACCATCTGCTACCACAATCCACCACCATCTATCACAATCCACCACCATCTTTTACCACGACCCACCACCACCGTCTACCACAATCCACCAGTCTCCACACCCACCTACTACACTCCACCACCACCGTCTACCACAATCCATCTGTCTACCACAATCTACCATCTTCTACCTCAATCCACCGCCATCTTCTATCACAATCCACCACCATCTATCACAATCCAACACCATCTTTTACCACGACCCACCACCACCGTCTACCACAATCCACCAGTCTCCACAACCATCTACTACACTCCACCACCACCGTCTACCACAATCCATCTGTCTCTACCACAATCTACCATCTTCTATCACAATCCACCACCATCTTTTACTACAATCCACTACCATCAACCACAATCCACCTCTCTCCACCATCTTATACCTCAATCCACCACCATCTTCTACCACAATCCACCAGCATCTACCATCTTATACCTCAATCCACCACCATCTTCTACCACAATCCACCAGCATCTACCACAATCCACCACCATCTTCTACCACACTCCACCAGCACGAGTAGTGAGGCCGGCAGCCACTTCGTTAGAGTGTTATAACGGTAAAAGCTTCACCAATCACTACCGCTCTCCCTTCCTTCATTATCGACTTCTTTCATTCCTTCTTTCATTTTTTCATTCAGTCCTTCATTTTTTCTTCATTCGTTGTTTTATCTACTGTTATCTATTCTTTCTTCATTCAATATCAACTTCTTTCATTCCTTCTTTCGTTTTTTTCATTGATTCCTTCTTTCATTTTTTCTTCATTAGCTGTGTTTTTATCTACTGTTAACTACTCTTTCCATCCCTCCCTTATTTCTTCATTCATTATATACTTCTTTCATTTTTTCATTCATTCCTTCATTCATTCCTTCTTTCCTTTTGCTTCTTCATTCCTTCTGTTATTCACTGTGTTTTATCTACTGTTAACTATTCTTTCTGCATTCATTACATACTGCTTTCATTTCTCATTCCTTCATTTTTCCATTCACTGTATTTTTTCATTGTTTACAAAGACGAATATTTCCATCAATTGTCTACGTCACCAACATCAATTGTCTACGTCACCAACATTAATTGTCTACGTCACCAACACCAATTGTCTACGTCACCAACATCAATTGTCTACATCACCAACACCAGTTGTCTACATCACCAGCATCAATTGTCTACATCACCAACATCAATTGTCTACATCACCAACACCAATTGTCTACATCACCAACATCAATTGTCTACATCACCAACACCAATTGTCTACATCACCAACATCAATTGTCTACATCACCAACACCAATTGTCTACGTCACCAACACCAATTGTCTACATCACCAACATCAATTGTCTACATCACCAACACCAATTGTCTACATCACCAACATCAATTGTCTACGTCACCAACACCAATTGTCTACGTCACCAACATCAATAAACACTTAAGTAAACATACATTCATCTGAGAAAGTGTAAACAACTGGGCATCAGTAAACAAAAAACAAAAACATCACTAGTTGTCTACGTCATTCCAGGTGTGTGTGTGTGTGTGTGTTCCCGAGGGCTCAAGTACTGGCTTCCACACACACACACACACACACACACACACACACGTATTAAAATAAACACATTTAGTCAACAAAGATACGTACATACACCAACCACCTGTACACACAAACAAAATGCACATACTCAGGTAGGCACACACACAGAGAATAGCAATACATACACAACACACCGCGGTACACACATGTGCGTAAATGCAAAAGAGAGTTCAAGTAAAAACAAACAAACATACAAGTGAATATGTACACACTAAATTAGCGTAGGTAAGCATAAAAACATACATGAATAAAAACGCACATAATGGTGTACACAGTCATCACTAACACACACACACACACACACACACACACACAAGGGAGTATAAACGCACATGCATACAAATGGACATTAGTATTCATGTAAACACAGAGAGACAGACACATGTACACTAATAACCAACCATACACATACACGAGTGATTTAATTACGTACAGTATTACAACATGTTACCTCTCTCTCTCTCTCTCTCTCTCTCTCTCTCTCTCTCTCTCTCTCTCTCTCTCTCTCTACCTTTTCTCCTCATTCTCCCTCATCTTGCCCTTCATCCTTCACTCCTTCCTCCCTCTCTCTACCAATTCCTCTCTTCTTTTCTCTTCCTCTCTCCTTCCTTCCTTCCCTCCCTCCATTACTTTAACTTTCAGAATTAAGAAAAAAAAATCCCTTAAATTCCAAAGTTACGACCAAAAACTACCTTAAGTCATTTACAAATAAGACCAAAATCTACCTTAAGACAATCACTTTACTTACACTTACTTACAAAGGGTTGGTGAGGCCCTTAAGTAGGTAGCTTGGTGGCCTAATACTGTGGTCAACACTTAACACTAAAACAAGTAGGTGTGTTTTTTGTGTGTTAAGTGATGTTACACGCTCAGCTGATTCTCACTAACCCTTTCTCTTGTGTGGGGGGGGGGGGGGTGTATGTGTGTGGAGAGGGGGGGGGGTGGATGGGTGTGGAGAGGGGGGGGGGGGTGTGTGTGGGGAGAGGGGGGTGTGTATGTGTGTGGAGAGGGGGGGGGGGGTGTATGTGTGTGGAGAGGGGGGGGGGTGTATGTGTGTGGAGAGGGTTGGTGTGTGTGTGTGTGGAGAGGGTTGGTGTGTGTGTGTGTGGAGAGGGTTGGTGTGTGTGTGTGTGTGGAGAGGGTTGGTGTATGTGTGTGGAGAGGGTTGGTGTATGTGTGTGGAGAGGGTTGGTGTATGTGTGGAGAGGGTTGGTGTGTGTGTGTGTGGAGAGGGTTGGTGTGTGTGTGTGTGTGTGTGTGTGTGGAGAGGGTTGGTGTGTGTGTGTGTGGAGAGGGTTGGTGTGTGTGTGTGTGTGGAGAGGGTTGGTGTGTGTGTGTGTGGAGAGGGTTGGTGTGTGTGTGTGTGGAGAGGGTTGGTGTGTGTGTGTGTGTGTGTGTGGAGAGGGTTGGTGTGTGTGTGTGGAGAGGGTTGTTGTGTGTGTGTGGAGAGGGTTGGTTGGTGTGTGTGGAGAGGGTTGGTGTGTGTGTGTGGAGAGGGTTGGTGTGTGTGTGTGGAGAGGGTTGGTGTTTGTGTGTGTGGAGAGGGTTGGTGTGTGTGTGTGTGGAGAGGGTTGGTGTGTGTGTGTGTGTGTGTGGAGAGGGTTGGTGTGTGTGTGTGGAGAGGGTTGGTGTATGTGTGTGGAGAGGGTTGGTGTGTGTTTGTGTGGAGAGGGTTGGTGTGTGTGTGTGTGGAGAGGGTTGGTGTGTGTTTGTGTGGAGAGGGTTGGTGTGTGTGTGTGTGGAGAGGGTTGGTGTGTGTGTGTAGGGGGTTGGTTGGTGTGTGTGGAGAGGGTTGATGTGTGTGTGTGTGGAGAGGGTTGGTTGGTGTGTGTGGAGAGGGTTGGTGTGTGTGTGTGGAGAGGGTTGATGTGTGTGTGTGTGTGTGTGTGTGTGTGTGTGGTGAGGGTTGGTTGGTGTGTGTGGAGAGGGTTGGTGTGTGTGTGTGTGTGTGTGGAGAGGGTTGGTGTGTGTGTGTGTGTGGAGAGGGTTGGTGTGTGTGTGTAGAGGGTTGGTTGGTGTGTGTGGAGAGGGTTGGTGTGTGTGTGTGTTTGTGTGGAGAGGGTTGGTTGGTGTGTGTGGAGAGGGTTGGTGTGTGTGTGTGTGTGTGTGGAGAGGGTTGGTTGGTGTGTGTGGAGAGGGTTGGTGTGTGTGTGTGGCGAGGGTTGGTGTGTGTATGTGTGGAGAGGGTTGGTGTGTGTATGTGTGGAGAGGGTTGGTGTGTGTGTGTGGAGAGGGTTGGTGTGTGTGTGTGGAGAGGGTTGGTGTGTGTGTGTGTGTGCGTGTGAAGAGGGTTGGTTGGTGTGTGTGGAGAGGGTTGTTTGGTGTGTGTGGAGAGGGTTGGTGTGTGTGTGTGGCGAGGGTTGGTGTGTGTATGTGTGGAGAGGGTTGGTGTGTGTGTGTGGAGAGGGTTGGTGTGTGTGTGTGGAGAGGGTTGGTGTGTGTGTGTGTGTGTGTGAAGAGGGTTGGTTGGTGTGTGTGGAGAGGGTTGGTGTGTGTGTGTGTGTGTGTGTGTGTGTGTGTGCGTGCGCACACCACACAGAGTGGTAAAACGCGTCTAGTGTGGCAGCATTATGATAGTATTAAGGTGCAAGCACTGCTTGCACCCTCTTGCTTTCAGCTGCCGCCGCTAGCTAGCCCTCGTGGCGAACAGGGAAGCAATTTGCATAAGTTTTCCCCTGCCAGTACACAGCCTCCTCGCCATCAAGACTCCTGTTGTGCGTCCTCGTGACAACACACGGTAACTGGGTGCCTCGAGAGCCCAGGCTAGATCAGCAGGGGATCTCGGATTAACAGTGGGCCCCTGAGGGATGGCGCACAGGCTCACTGGCATGTGGACACGTTCTGGCGCCTACCAACCACTGACCCGTTGCCTTGTGGATTAACCTTGGCAGGTATAAGGCTACGGGAGTAAACCCCAAGCGAAAAATCTGCGGTGGAGGCCTACATCAGGCAGACATGTTGACAGAGCTCCAACAAGACCCCAACGGCAGTGTAGGAGGAAGAGGTGACCACCATGGAAACCCAACGACTACACCAGCGGACGAAGGCAATGCCTGATGGACAGGCTACTAAGGCGAAACCCAATAAACTGGGCTATCGGCAGTCCATTGCAACACTTGCACCACTGGATCAGGAAAAGGAAGAGCCAAGATGTGTGGTCGCAGCCTGTGCTCCTACCTCACCACATAAATCAACTCATGCACAGCCATCACCCAGCTCATCATACCTCTCATCATCATCAAAACCCCTATACCCCCCAAAAGTCCTGGCGACGGATGAGTGGCGACGGGGACAGGCAGAGATGACTGCCGGAAGTCTCTAGTCACAACTCTGCACATGGGAGGCACATATAAGATGGTCGTTTATGCACTGGGATCTAGGCAGCAGTGCAATCCGGTCCTGTCTGCGCGACTAAGAAGCCCTTACGAGGAGCCTCTCTGCTCACCCCACACGGGGAGGTGGCTAGAAAAGGTGCCCTAAACATAGCCTGCCTAAAATATCCAACCTGACTGGGCAACCGCACCCAGTAATGTCATCCATATGCGGTCGAAAACACGATCAAAATCACAAATCGAAACAAAAACAAACCATACATCCTCTTATGTTCGCTGCATGGAATGTCAGGACTCTTTTGGATACTAGCACAAATGTGCATCCTGAAAGAAGAACTGCCCTGTGGCAAAAGAGCTGGCTAGGTATAACATCGACATAGCAGCCATCAGTGAGTTCCGGGTCCCAGATAAGGACCAACTTGCAGAATGGGGGTCTGGCTACACCTTCTTCTGGAAGGGTAAGCCTGCTGCGGAGAGAAACCGAATTTATGGAGTTGGCTTTGCCATCCGCCAACGCTTAATACACAGGCTAACTGAAATGCCTATTGGGATCAACGAGCGCCTCATGACGCTTCGAGTCCCACTGAATCACTCACGTCATGCCTTCTTCATCAGTGCATACGTCCCAATACCGGATGCGGAGGATGACATCAAAGAGGCCTTTTATGTCGACCTCGACAGAGTGCTTACCTCTATTCCCAGAGAAGACAAGGTTGTGCTCCTTGGCGACTTCAATGCCAGAGTTGGCAGAGATGCTGACAATTGACAGGGAACCATAGGGAGAAATGAACTAGGCAAGTGTAATCCCAAAGGCCTACTCCATCTCAGCAAGTGTGCTGCTCACAACCTAACTATCACCAATACCTTGTTTAGGCAGGTCGACAAGTTCAAGGGATTGTGGCAACACCCACGATCCAAACACTGGCATCTCATTGACTACATCATTGTCAGAGAAAGAGATCGCCGAGATGTCCTCATCACCCATGCCATGCGTGGCTCAGACCACAGTGACACTGATCATCGACTTGTCAGATCCAAGCTCTCACTTCAAGCCACCCCAAAACGGCGAAGGCAGCAAACCTTCAGAAAAGGTTTTAATACGAAGAGTCTGGAGGATCCAACGGTAGCGCATGCTTTCAGAGAGCACCTCGAACATGGGCTTATAAACAACCCAACAGCAAACAACGTGAATCCCAGTGCCGAAAGGGATACTCTTTAATACTGTTATGACAAAGACCTGCAGAGAGACCCTAGACCAGACCAAAAGAATACACCAGGACTGGTTTTATGAAAATGTACACATCGATGATAAACATGCTGCTTTTACTGACTGGCAGAACAACCCTCAGTCTCGGACCAAAGCTGATACCCTCCGCAAGAAGAAAGCGGCAGCCCAGAGGGAACTTCGCAATCTAAAGAACGACTGGCACAAAAACTTGCAGATCAGCATAAGATGCGCAAATTTTTCATTTCCACTAAAACATTTTATGAGCCAGTCACTCGTGGCACAGCCCCCCTTCGCTCATCTGACGGTAACCACACAATTAAAGACGACGAAGGAGGCCCAGCGCTGGAAAGAGCACTACCATTCATTGCTCAACCGAAACACCAATGTGGATGTTCTGACTACCCAGCAGGTCCCTCAGCATCCAGAGCTGACCCACCTTAGCTATCCTCCATCCCTGGATGAGGTAGCTACTGCCATCAAATAGATGAAAAATAACAAAGTCACAGGGCCTGATGGAACCCCGGCCGAGGTGTATAAAGCAGGAGGACCTCTACTTACTAGCCTTCTCCACTCTCTCCTGGAGAACATATGGGAAAAGGAGGAAATCCCCAAGCTCTTAAAGATTTTAGCCCGAGTCTCCTAAACAGACTTCTTCCTGAGGTAAACTTCCTCCCAGAATCTCAATGTGGTTTTAGACCATCACATGGCACCACTGACATGATCTTTGCTGCCCGCCAGATACAGGAAAAGTGCAGAGAACAGCATCGTGACCTGTACATGGTTTTCATTGACCTAACCAAGACCTTCGACTCGGTCAACAGGGAAGCCCTCTGGTGGACCCTCAGTTGTTTTGGCTGCCCACCAAAATTCATCGCCATTGTGAGGCAACTCCACGATGGCATGAACGGCAGTGTCCTGCACAACGGCACCTAGTCAGAGTTCTTCCCCATCCAAACAGGGGTTAAACATGGGTATGTACTGGCACCAACTCTCTTTTCCATCTTCTTGGCTGCCAGCGAGGTGAACATCGAGTACCGGGTCTTTTCAATATAAGACGACTCCAGGCAAGAACAAGGGTGTCGGCAGCTTCCATTACGAACTTCGAGGTCCTGAACACCTATGCAGACGCGTATGCACACTTCGGGCCTTGAGGTGCATGTATACGTAATACTCAGATTCTATTTCAACCTGCCCCTTGTTCAGACGCAACTCCACCATCCATCCAGCTTAACGGTACTACCCTCTCTAATGTTACCCACTTTCGGTATCTCGGCTCCCACCTGTTCACCACCGCAAGCAAACATCGATGAAGAAATTCAGCATCGGATCAGATGTGTACGCCTTGGGCGGACTCCGAAATCGTGTCTTCAGCTGTAGGGAGCTGAAATTATCCACAAAGTTGCACGTATATCGAGCAGTGGTCCTCCCCACCCTGCTGTATGGCAGTGAGACATGGGTCACATACAGGAGGTCCCTCAAGGCACTTGGAAACTTTCACCAACGTAGTCTACATTCCGTTCTCCGAATTCGCTGGGAAGACAAGAGAACAAATGCCAGCATTCTTGCTGACACCAACTGTAGGAGCATCGAGGCTACCATTATCCATGAACAACTACGTTGGACTGGCCATGTTACCCACATGGACGACGGTAGACTGCCAAAGCAGCTACTTTACAGTCACCTAACGAATAGTAAACGTAACGTTGGCGGGCAATTGCAAAAGTATAAGGATAGTCTTAAGACAAACCTGAAAGGTGCCAAATCGACCCCTCACCTGGGAGTCGATTACTCCACATCGTAACGCTTGGAGGAGCACCATATGGGAAGGTGTCAATACTTTCGATTTAGCCCGACTGCAAACCGAGGCAGATAAGCGCCAACGTCGGAAAATGTAGCCCTCCACATGTGCAACATTTGTGAACGACTCTGCCGGTCCCGTATCGGCCTCTTTAGTCACCTCAAAACTCACTAACCTAGGTGACATCCTTAATAACCCATATCATTTTACCATAGCTGGATGATCGTCATACTCGATTCCGAGTGACAGCAAAGAAGTAGTAGTAGTAGTAGTAGTAGTAGTAGTAGTAGTAGTAGTAGTAGTAGTAGTAGTAGTAGTAGTAGTATGTGTGTGTGTGTGTGTGTGTGTGTGCGTAAGTTCGATATTTACCCCGCATTTAAATAGGCAAAGAAACATTATTACTACTGAACTACCACTACTTTTTACGTGGCCTCCAGCCTCCTCCAATAGCCACACCTTCGCCGCTATTTTATTACCTTAAAATTAACTATCCTAATACATAAATAGCTACCCTGGCTGTGTTGAGTTAGTTGAGCCGCAGATCTATGCGGCATTCAGTAACTGTTGCCTCGATATCTGTTGCCTCGATATCTTCGACTGTTGTCGGCTTTGAGGTCGATGCTTTCGTTCCCTCTGAAGCAGAGCAATGCAGACCTAAGCAGAGAGAAGGACAGTCGACATCTCAACCCGGCTGTAACATAACTTCTGAGCTGCTGCTTCCTTTCAGATAACACCACCGCGAGTCTGGCGTAGAAGCATCTTGCACTTAGTCCCATTCCGCCAGAGGTTGTGAACACCAGAGGAATGAAGCTGCCTTGATCAACTTTCCGAATTCTCTCCCCATATGCCCTAATTTTGTCGTTCTCATTCCTCCTGTGTGCTTTAGTTTAGTTTAACAAATTTATTGACAAAGCTTGGAGTACAGTTTGCCTATTCTGAGTAATTCAGTCAGGTCTTGACACTGAGGGTGGTATCACTTCTCACTGCAACGCAGGACAGAGGTTCATACACAAAGGCATGTGGGTGATGTCACTGTTCACTGCCATGCAGGACAGAGGTTCGTACACAAAGAAATGAATCATATTCATTAGCAGTATATATAGGTCAGAGTCATGTGGGTGATGTCACTGTTCGCTGCCATGCAAGACAGTGGTTCATATACATTGGACGTCATATTCTAATTGAAGACTAATCAGTGTGGGCTAGCAAATTTGGGATAAACAGCAAGATACAATAAGTTCATGATACAATAAGCCAGGTGGCGTGAGGTCTTTGACAGTGTCACATTCAATAATATAGTGTTCAAGTGTATGCTTTAAAGGTTTATCACAAAGTTTACATGCTGAGTGTTCCGGTATGGGTACAGCGTTACTAACTTGCCAGACGTGTCTGTATCCTAGCCTAATTCTGGCCACGACTACATCACATTGTCTGGTTCTGTCCTTATGCTGGCCATACCGGTACCTCTCGTCACAAAATTTGTCATATTTACTGATGCTACAACTGCCAGGTCTCTCTGCATTTCTCACTTCTTCTAGATCAGAGTTCATGATTCTGACTTGAGTGTTTTTAAGTACAGCATTGGACAGGCCAAGGTCAGCATCGAGAGCTAGGTTGCGGTGACATGCTGCCATGGGATAAAAGGTCCTTATGTCAAAAAAGGCTCTCTGTCCCTGCGTCCAGAATCCTCGACCACTGACGTCCACACGGGATTTGTTGGATGTTTTTGAAGTCCTGTGACGGAGGTTCTCACCGTCCAATGGAAGGGAGGGCGTCCACCATGACGTCGTGGCAGATTTACCTCAGTAGATTTTCTGTTAGATCCCTTACTTCGTCATGCCTCATGCATACGAAGCCCCCTTTCTTGCACACCATGGCGTGGTCGATGTCATAAGATGAGCCGCACACACATTGGGAGGGTAAGCCTTCTACTGGCCTACCATACCTAAGACCAATGGCATCTGTGAATTCTTGTTTATTGGGATGAAGCCTTTTGCCCTTCTCGGTAACGTTGTTAACCAATTTGAGGCGCCCACCTCCTGCGCTATAGCTACTTTTCTTTTCACGTTCTCTGGCTCGTGTTGCAACAGTTGTTGCAGTTTATCACTTTGGGTGTGCTGCCGCTCTGTCGTAATGGACCGTCGAATCTTGTTTAATTCGTTGGTATCCACCTGACTTGCTGCATCTAATCTATTATGTGCTCAGTGAAAGCTGCCGTGAGCTTGACAAAGATCTGCTGCTGCTGCTACTACTATCATTACTATTCTCTCATGCCCCCCCCCACCCCCTGGTCCCCCCCTCCACCCCTCACACCCTCACCGCCCAACATACTTATTTTTTTTTATTATGTTTTCGCCAGGTCAGACGAGAAGGGGGGAACCCGCATGTTAATGTGACAACACTACACTGGGGTGGTGGAAGGTGCGGCTAACCACCCACCCACCCACCTAACTGTACCTTCAGCTACCACGGGAATGCTGATGGTTAGCTGGAAAGATACACAGGTAAGGTAATGGAGAGAGATTTTTAGCTGAGATGGTACACAGCTATGGGTAGAATTTAAGGCTTTTAGCTGAGATGGTACACAGCTATGGGTAGAATTTAAGGCTTTTAGCTGAGATGGTACACAGCTATGGGTAGAATTTAAGGCTTTTAGCTGAGATGGTATACAGCTATGGGTAGAATTTAAGGCTTTTAGCTGAGATGGTACACAGCTAAGTGTAGGATTTAAGGCTTTTATATGAGACGGTACAAAGTTAAGGATAGAATTTAAGGCTTTAGCTGAGATCGTACACAGCTAGGGGTAGAATTTAAGGCTTTTAGCTGAGACGGTACACAGCTAAGGGTAGAATTTAAGGCTTTTAGCTAAGACGATACAAAGCTAAGGATAGAATCTAACGTTCTTAGCCGCTATGAGACACAGATAAGGGTAGAACTTAAGGCTTTTAGCTAAGGGTAGAATTTAAGGTTTTTAGATGAGATGGTACACAGCTAAGGGTAGAATTTAAGGCTTTTAGCTGAGATAGGAGAGAAAATTTGAAAACTTAATACTTTTTAGCTGAGACAGTGGGTTTACGCCCTGCTAGCTCAATGACTGACTGACAATGACTGACAATGACTGACAGATTGACTGACTCACTCTCTCCCCGACACAGAATAATTATAGATTTCTACTGTGTGTGTGTGTGTGTGTGTGTGTGTGTGTGTGTGTGCGTGTGTGTGTGTAAACAGAAGGTCAGATATAAGGTAAACAAACACACATCAACACTTACCCTGACCAAAGCTGACACAAGGGCTCCTGACCACACACTGACAGAGCTGACACAAGGGCTCCTGACCACACACTGAGAGCTGACAAAAGGACTCCTGACTACACACTGGTTTCTATTGCATGTTTTCTAGGTGTCAGAGCTGATAAAAACACTATGTTTACTTTGTGTCAGCGTGTAAACATTACATGTCAGACTACACACAAAACACTGTTGTTTATGTTAGATATAAGCACTCGTACTTTAAGTGTGTCAGGTGTAAACATTTGATATTTAGTTGTCAGATTATAAATACACTTAATGTTTAGACAGTCAGGTCGCATTTAGTGTTTAAATATATAGAACAATCTTGTGTTTATATGTCGGTAAACACTCTTGATGTTTAGTCTGACTGAGAACACACAACATTCGATGTTTAAAAGTCATTATTAACACACGTGATGTTTACTTATTTGTCAGTTCACGGACACTCGATGATTATTTATCAAAATACACAAAAACATTCTTAATTGTCAGATCCACAATAACACTTGGTGTTTACTTTTCAGAACACTTATAAATACGTAATGTTTACTGCATTCGTTGTCAAAGCAAAAAGACAAACAATATTTATTAGTTATTTTATGAAGAACATTCAATGTTTAACTGTCGTATCACAAGAACAGTCGATATATAACAGTCAAGTCATAAGAACAGTCAATTAATAACAGTCAGCTCACAAATACCTTCAATCTTTAAGGGGACACACACACACACACACACACACACAGTTGCTGATGAAGACAGGAAACGCTTCAGAACACCTCAGAAACACACATTGTTATCACGGAGCCATTTAGAACACAATACTGGTGACTGTATACCGCTGTGTGTGTGTGTGTATGTGTGTGTGGTATAGAGGTGATTTCTCTACACAAACAACAGGACAAGATGAGCTTAGCGAACCGGAACGTCCTCAATTCACTTGGTCTCCCCTCCCCCCTCCCCCCTCTCTCTCTCTCTCTCCACCTCCTCCTCTACGAGTCGAGAAGCATTCAAATTTTCACTGACACAATTCTCTCTCTCTCTCTCTACCCAACACACTTCCAAGTAACTCTTTAAATCAAACACTTCGAAGTATTTTTTCGGATTCAGTTGCTTCACAAGTAAGTTTCCGATTCACAAATATAATCAAGTCAGTAAGAGTCCGATTTACACATTTCAGAGTAAGTTTCCGATTCACGAATATAAGTTAGTAACAATCCGATTCACAAACATTAATGTCACTTTCTGGATCGAACACTTGGATGTAACTTTCAAATGGTGACACTTGGAGGGAAGAGTGACAACAGCAACAACAAGTGAACCAGACACACACCTTGTGTTTAGCCTCAAGACACTTTGGTACACGCGGGGGGGAGGGGGGGGGGGATTAGTCGGCGTGCGCAGGTGCGGAACAGGTGTAGCCGCGAGCATGTGCGGCCACAGGTGCAACGCGGCAGCAGCAGGGGGACACACGTGCTGACTGGCGGCAGTGCGCGCGCATACTGACTCCTCCCCCGTGGTTGCCAACTTTCTTTCGAAGCTCCTTGCGCGCGCACCTCCCCGCTGTACCAATCTCTACCCCGCTACACATTTTCACCGCATTTATCAATATCTATCTATCTATCTATCTATCTATCTATCTACAGTATAATTATCTTGTCTGTTTGTCTGTCGTGGATTAAAGGGAAACAGAAATCTAAAGGAAAAAAGGGAAAAATAAGAGTAATACAAGAAAAGTGTCGAAAGTGACAGTAAAGTGACCAAAACAACACACACACACACTCTTTCTAACCAGACACAATACAATTCACCTAACCTAACCTAACCTAACCTAACCTAACCTAACCTGAGGTGAAACAAATTACATTATTACACGAAAATATTCACGACTATTAAACTGAGGTAAAAATAAATAAATAGTAAGTTTATTCCGTTATCTCACTCGTTAAGGAATAAATAAATTGTGTTTATTCATTAATCATTTTCTTTAATCAGTGAAGTTAACACAGTGAACCCTTGAGTACGAGGACTTTAACATCATAGAGTACGATGGTTTAGCCCCTTGAGGACGATGGTTTAGCCACCTTAAACACGATGGTTTAGCCACCTTAAAGACGATGGTTTAGCCCCTTGAGGACGATGGTTTAGCCACCTTAAACACGATGGTTTAACCCCTTGAGGACGATGGTTTAGCCCCTTGAGGACGATGGTTTAGCCACCTTAAACACGATGGTTTAGCCACCTTAAAGGCGATGGTTTAGCCCCTTGAGGACGATGGTTTAGCCACCTTAAACACGATGGTTTAGCCACCTTAAACACGATGGTTTAGCCCCTTGAGGACGATGGCTTAGCCACCTTAAACACGATGGTTTAGCCACCTTAAAGACGATGGTTTAGCCACCTTAAAGACGATGGTTTAGCCCCTTGAGGACGATGGTTTAGCCACCTTAAACACGATGGTTTAGCCACCTTAAAGACGATGGTTTAGCCCCTTGAGGACGATGGTTTAGCCCCTTGAGGACGATGGTTTAGCCACCTTAAAGGCGATGGTTTAGCCACCTTAAAGGCGATGGTTTAGCCACCTTAAAGACGATGGTTTAGCCCCTTGAGGACGATGGTTTAGCCACCTTAAAGATGATGGTTTAGCCCCTTGAGGACGATGGTTTAGCCACCTTGAAGACGATGGTTTAGCCACCTTAAAGGCGATGGTTTAGCCACCTTAAAGACGATGGTTTAGCCCCTTGAGGACGATGGTTTAGCCACCTTAAAGACGATGGTTTAGCCCCTTGAGGACGATGGTTTAGCCACCTTAAAGACCATGGTTTAGCCCCTTGAGAACGATGGTTTAGCCACCTTAAACACGATGGTTTAGCCACCTTAAACACGATGGTTTAGCCACCTTAAAGACGCTGGTTTAGCCACCTTAAAGAAGATGGTTTAGCCACCTTAAAGGCGATGGTTTAGCCACCTTAAAGGCGATGGTTTAGCCACCTTTAACACGATGGTGTAGCCACCTTAAACACGATGGTGTAGCCACCTTAAACACGATGGTTTAACCACCTTAAACACGATGGTTTAGCCACCTTAAACACGATGGTTTAGCCACCTTAAACACGATGGTTTAGCTACCTTAAACACGATGGTTTAGCCACCTTAAAGGCGATGGTTTAGCCACCTTAAACACGATGGTTTAGCCACCTTAAACACGATGGTTTAGCCACCTTAAACACGATGGTTTAGCCCCTTGAGAACGATGGTTTAGACGCTTGAGGACGATGGTTTAGCCACCTTACACACGTTGGTTTAGCCACCTTAAAGAAGATGGTTTAGCCACCTTAAAGGCGATGGTTTAGCCACCTTTAACACGATGGTGTAGCCACCTTAAACACGATGGTTTAGCCACCTTAAACACGATGGTTTAGCCACCTTAAACGCGATGGTTTAGCCACCTTAAAGGCGATGGTTTAGCCACCTTAAAGGCGATGGTTTAGCCACCTTAAACACGATAGTTTAGCCACTTTAAACACGATGGTTTAGCCACCTTAAACACGATGGTTTAGCCACCTTAAACACGATGGTTTAGCCCCTTGAGAAGGATGGTTTAGATGCTTGAGGACGATGGTTTAGCCACCTTACACACGTTGGTTTAGCCACCTTAAAGACGATGGTTTAGCCCCTTGAGTACAATGGTTTAGCCCCTTAAGGACGATGGTTTAGCCCCTTGAGGACGATGACATAACCTCTTGAGGACGATAACTTAGCCCCTTGAGGACGATGGTTTAGCCCCTTGAGGACGATGACATAACCTCTTGAGGACGATGACTTAGCCCCTTGAGGACGATGACATAACCTCTTGAGGACGATAACTTAGCCCCTTGAGGACGATGACATAACCTCTTGAGGACGATAACTTAGCCCCTTGAGGACGATGACATAACCTCTTGAGGACGATAACTTAGCCCCTTGAGGACGATGACTTCCTTTAATTCTCCAATCACAACTCCCCACCCAACCCTCTGCGTCACAATCAGTAATGTACGTGACAGTTCCAATCAGTGCATCTCTGCGGAGGGGGGGGGGGGGGGGGTGTTGACATTATCCGACTCATGACACACACACACACACACAGGTCAGGGCTAACAAGAGCTACCTGTGAACTGTACCTGATTAGATGAATACCTCTCTCTCTCTCTCTCTCTCTCTCTCTCTCTCTCTCTCTCTCTCTCTCTCTCTCTCTCTCTCTGTTCATTCTTAGCACATCTCTCCTTTTTCAGTGTGTGTGTCCTACTTTCTCTGTTCTTCTCTTCTTCTTTTATCATTCTCTTTAATTTCTATTCTTTTTGTCTTCTTTTTTCTTGTATTAATTAGTTTTTTCTCTAGCTCAACTTTTCTCTGTCTCTCTTTCCTTCCTTCATCTTAAAACACAATTCCCTCCATCTTTCTCTCCCTCCCACCTTCCCTCCCTCCCTCCCACCTTCCCTTCCTCCCACCTTCCCTTACTTCCTACCACCTACCCTCCCACCTTCCCTCCCTCCCACCTTCCCTCCCTCCCACCTTCCCTTACTTCCTCCCACCTTCCCTCCCTTCCTCCCACCTACCCTCCCTCTCTCCCACCTTCCCTCCCTCCCACCTTCCCTCCCTCCCTCCCACCTTCCCTCCCTCCCTCCCACCTTCCCTCCCTCCCTCCCACCTTCCCTCCCTCTCTCCATCAATCAACACCTTACAGTTATTCTCACAGGTTTAAAGGGACGAGTCTTTTTAAACACTTCCTGGTGGGCACTTGTTGTGGTCGTCTGAGAGAGAGAGAGAGAGAGAGAGAGAGAGAGAGAGAGAGAGAGAGAGAGAGAGAGAGAGAGAGAGAGAGAGAGAGAGAGAGAGAATATTGATAAACAGTAGGGATGTTGAAGCAAGGAATGTGTGCCATGATAAATATTGCATGTGTAAGTTGCAAGGTGTGTGTGTGTGTATGTGTGTGTGTGTGTGTTTAAAGAGTAGGAGGGAAGGGAGGCGGGAGTAATGCATGCACAAGGGAGAAGGAGAGTAGGGGGGGGTGAGAAAGGGGTGGGGTGAGGTTGTAGTGGGGGGGGGGTATGTTATAAGGTTTAATGTGGGGGGGAGAGGGAGGGAGAGGAAGAGAGGGGGGTGAAAAGGTCGTGGGAGTGGGGTCGTGGGAGCCGGGGGGAGGGGTGAGGAAGGGAGTGGAAGGAGGGGGAGGAGGGGGAAGGGGGGAAAGGGGGAGGAAGGAAGGGGAGGGAAGATCACTGCCACGCTATACTGTACTACGTTACGACGGTCTGTTCCCACCCCTTTACGCTATGCTTTTGCTATGCTTCTCCCAATACGCTATGCTCCACTCTACACGCAATGCTTCAGCCCCACGCTCTCTACATAATGCTCTCAGCTACGCGCTATGCTCCAAGACACGCACCCTAACGCTGTGCAGTCTGGGGCTTTACCATCCCTTCGCTATGCACCGCTATGCACTCGGAAATGAAGCATAACACACATGGGACACTGGACATGGGTACAGAGTGGACATGGGTACAGAGTGGATATGGGTGGTGGACATGGGTACAGTGTGGACATGGGTACAGAGTGGATATGGGTGGTGGACATGGGTACAGTGTGGACATGGGTGGTGGACATGGGTACAGAGTGGACATGGGTGGTGGACATGGGTACATTGTGGACATGGGTGGTGGACATGGGTTCAGAGTGGACATGGGTACAGAGTGGACAGGGGTGGTGGACACGAGTGGTGGACATGGGTACAGTGTGGTCATGGGTGGTGGACATGGGTGGTGGACATGTGTGGTGGACATGGGTACAGAGTGGACAGGGGTGGTGGACATGGGTACAGAGTGGACAGGGGTGGTGGACATGGGTACAGAGTGGACATGGGTGGTGGACATGTGTGGTGGACATGGGTACAGAGTGGACAGGGGTGGTGGACATGGGTACAGAGTGGGCATGGGTGGTGGACATGGGTACAGAGTGGACAGGGGTGGTGGACATGGGTACAGAGTGGACAGGGGTGGTGGACATGGGTACAGAGTGGACAGGGGTGATGGACATGGGTACAGAGTGGACAGGGGTGGTGGACATGGGTACAGAGTGGGCATGGGTGGTGGACATGGGTACAGAGTGGACAGGGGTGGTGGACATGGGTTCAGAGTGGACATGGGTGGTGGACATGGGTACAGAGTGGACAGGGGTGGTGGACATGGGTACAGAGTGGACAGGGGTGGTGGACATGGGTACAGTGTGGACATGGGTGGTGGACATGGGTACAGAGTGGACAGGGGTGGTGGACATGGGTACAGAGTGGACAGGGGTGGACAGGGGTTGTAAGTAGGGAATGGGGTACACTGGCGTAGTTAGCGTCACCTAGCGTAAACACGGGTTGATACGCATCTTGCAGGAAGCGTCAGTGTGCGCATTTGAGGAGGAGGAGGAGGAGGAGGAGAGGGTGGAAGGAGGAGGAGGAAGAAGGAGAAGGAGAGGAGAGGGCGGAAGGAGGAGAGGAAGAAGGAGAAGAAGAGGAGGAGGAGAAGAAGAGGAGGAGGAGGAGGAGTAGGAAGAGAAGGAAGGAGAAGAAGAGGAGGAGAAGAAAAGAAGAGGGGATGGAAGAAGCAAGAAGAGGAGGAGGAGAAGGAAGGAGAAGAAGAGGAGGAGGAGGAGGAGAAAAGAAGAGGGGATGGAAGAAGGAAGAAGAGGAGGAGGAGGAAGAGAAGGAAAAGGAGGAGTAAGAAGATGTCTCACTACACACCACAACCACCACTACTACCACCACCACCACCAACCACCACAACTACCACTACTACCAGCGGAGGTGTCATCTGCCGTTGTCTATCTGTCGAGTGATGGTGATGACTGTGTGGTGGGGGGGGGGGACGTTCACCACCACTACCACCATCACCACCACCACTAACACTACCACCATCATCACCACAACCACCACTACCACCATCCACAACCACTATCCACGTCCTACCACCACCGGAAGTGATCACATGACCCGGAACTAGCCAGCTGGACACCCTGGGGAGGCACGGCGTCGGTCACATTATCAACGACGGAAGATGACGTACGGTGTTGGGTGTGTGTCATCCTCCGCGCCTCAGTGATCGCCGACCGCACAACCGCCGTCTCCCCCCCCCCCCCTCCTTTCCCCCCACACGGCGCTTCCTAAACTAGTCCGGAAGTCAAGGATGTGAATAGATACGACACTATCTACCTATGTATCTATCTACCTGTTTATATATCTATCTATACGAATACAAATAAAAAAAAAGACAAATAAAACCACAATAAAACACAAAACATGATTCTTAAAAAACAAATAAATTCGAATATTTTTCCCCGTTTAAAACACTAACACCGTAACAAATTGAAGACAAAAGACACACGCAAAAAAATAATTTATAAATAATAACACACTAAGAGTATTTTAATTACGCAAAAAAAAAATAATTGTTTAATAATATAAAATTATTAATAAAATGAGTTCACGACTTGACACTTCACTCCCCCCAACAGCGAACCCCGTAAGGGAAACTGTGCAGGGTGATGAACCAACCCGTCCCCAGGCGACCCAAAAATAATAATAATAATAATAATAATAATAATAATGGTCGAAATAATATTAATAATAATAATAAATCAAAATAATAACAATAATAATAATAATAATAATAATAATAATAATAATAATCGAAATAATAATAATACAGTAAAGATAATAGTAATAGTAATAATAATACAGAAGAATTACCCAATTGATCCTCTACATCACACTGCTTAGTTAGTTTCCTGGATTTTCTGCACAAAAACCTGCAGAAACGTAAGACATCACTGGCCGTTGCCCTTGTTGACTTCAGGAAGGCTCTTGACCTTGTTGATCACTGCACTGTTATCAACAAGGCCATTGCACTAGGGCTGCCCACCAACCTGGTCTCATGGCTCACTGATTTCCTGAGTGAGCGTCGTCAGGCAGTCAGGTACCAGGGTTCTGTCTCCACATTCCAACACCTCACCTGCGGTGTTTCCCAGGGGACCAAGATGAGACCACTGTGCTTCCTAACCCTGATCAATGACGCTCTATCAGACACTCCTCACAGGTAGAAGTACGTGGACGACTGCACTGTGGGGGTTACAGTAGACAACACCTCACCGGACTACTCATCGCTACAAGGTACCCTAGACAGCCTACAGGCATGGACTACGGAGAACAAGGTCACCATCAACCACACCAAAACCGTAGTCATGTACATCAATACCGCCACCACTCCAGTGCAAGCTCCAGCAGTCACAGTGGGTGCCCATCCTCTCCAGTTAGTGCAGTCTGCCAAACTCCTGGGTGTTACCATAGACCAAAAACTGGATTGGAAGGCCCATGCAAACAACACAATCAAGGCAGCCTCGTACCGATTCTACATGCTACGACGACTCAGGTCACTTGGGGCACCCACGCCAGACCTGAGGACTATCTACAACGCCTTTATTCTCCCCAAACTAACGTATGCGTCACCAGCCTGGTCGTCTTCTCTCAACTCTACCCAACAACGTCAGCTAGAGAAGGTACAGAAAAGGGCCTGCAGAATCATGATCGGCGGAGACTACTCCGGCTACAACAACGCTCTCTCCACCCTGGAAATGCCATCCCTCAGTGACGTCCACTACCAAGCACTAGCAAGGTTTGGCAGTGGACTGCTGCACCATCCTCGTCATCGCCACCTCCTGCCACCGGCAGTCCCCCGCCCACCTCGCGCAGTCCGCCACTACAACAAAATTCAGCCCATAAGAGCCCGCACCGATAGATATAAGAACAGCACCATCCCATCTATTGCTAAAATAATAAACAACTCCTGATTTATGTACTGTACAGCCCTGTAAATGTATTCAACGCATATCATTATGTCTAAATCACATGTAAGTTTGTATATTTTCAGCCACCGGCCGCAACTCTATTAATAAACCGTTTATTATTATTATTATTATTATTATTATTATTATTATTATTATTATTATTATTATTATTATTACACACACACATATATATATACACACGCACACACACACACACACATACATACACACACACACACACACACACACATACATACACACACACACACACACATACATACACACACACACACACACACATACATACATACATACATACATACATACACACACACACACACACACACACACAGACGGAAGATTTATACTGCGACCAGTAAATACCCTCCTCCATAACACAATCCGGCTCTCCCCTGAACAAGAAAATAAACCCGGGTCCCATAGTGGCGTTCCAGCCCCCCTTCACCTCCTATTAATTGAGTCAGATCACCTGATGATTAGCCCCCAGCTTATTTCACCTGACGATTAGCCTCCAGCTTATTTCACCTGATGATTAAACACTCTAACGCTAACCAAACCTAAACTAAACCTGATCTAACCTAACCGAACCAAAACTAAGATAACTTAACGGAAACTAACCTAACTTAACCTAATAAAACCTAACCTAACCTAACCCATCATTGTATCGCAACTTACAGAGAGAAAGAGGGAGGGAGAGAGAAAGAGGGAGGGAGAGAGAAAGAGGGAGGGAGGGAGAGAGAAAGAGGGAGGGAGAGAGAAAGAGGGATGGAGAAAGAGGGAGGGAGGGAGGGAGGGAGAGAGAGAAAGAGGGAGAGAGAGAAAGAGGGAGAGAGAGAAAGAGGGAGAGAGAAAGAGGGAGAGAGAGAAAGAGGGAGAGAGAAAGAGGGAGGGAGAGAGAGAGAGAGTGTTTGTGGCAGAGGTTCAACAGAGGCCACAAGTTGTTTACACTGGTCCATATACCAGGTGGCCGCACTGCCTCTCTGTTTACTTCATAAATGGTCCAATTTTTACCCCTTACCACCCTTCACCACCACCACCACCCCTCACCACCACCCCTCATCACCACCACCCCTCACCACCACCACCACCCCTCACAGCCACCACCACTACCACCCCTCACCACCACCACCACCACCCCTCATCACCACCACCCCTCACAGCCACCACCACTACCACCCCTCACCACCACCCCTCACTACCACCACCCTTCACCACCACCACCACCCCTCACCACCACCACCCTTCACCACTACCACCCCTCACCACCACCACCACCACCCCTCACCACCACAAAAAAAATTCTAGTGAGATTCTCATGGCGATCGTGTGAATGTTTATAATACATCAACAACATTATCAACATTCACCACCTAGAATGTTGTTATAGATCTCTAACACATCAACATGAAGTTAACATTCACACGATCATCACCAGAATCTGTAAGGCATTGTGTTTACATTATGATTGGTGTTTTTTGAGACACCTTGTGTATGGTTAATGTGTAGGAAGGTTATGGTGCCGTGCAGTTAACCATTCACTGTTAACTGTGTGGTGATGATAGGTTAACGTATCATACCGAGTTACTTAACACTTACAAAACGTACACACTGTTTATAAGTCTCGGTATACCAACCCTTCCTCACTGTTCATTTAAGTACTTAACACTTACTTACAATGTACACACTCACGCACTAGTTATAGCCCCTTGAGTACATGTTTTAACCCTAGAGTACATGTTTTAACCCTAGAGTACATGTTTTTAACCCTTAAGTACGATGATTTAGCCCCTTGAGTACGATGATTTAGCCCATTGAGCACGATGTTTAAGCCCCTTGAGTACGATGATTTAGCCCCTTGAGTACGATGATTTAGCCCATTGAGTACGATGTTTAAACCCCTTGAGTACGGTGATTTAGCCCCTTGAGTACGGTGATTTAGCCCCTTGAGTACGGTGATTTAGCCCCTTGGGTACGGTGATTTAGCCCATTGAGTACGATGTTTAAGCCCCTTGAGTACGGTGATTTAGCCCCTTGAGTACGGTGATTTAGCCCCTTGGGTACGGTGATTTAGCCCCTTGAGTACGGTGATTTAGCCCCTTGAGTACGGTGATTTAGCCCCTTGGGTACGATGACTTCCCCAAACCCAGTGCAGGGAGAGGGGAAGGGAAAGGGAAGGGGAAAGGGAGAAGGGAAGGAAAGGGGGTAGGGAGAAGGGAAGGAAAACGGGTAGGAAGAAGGGAAGGGAATTGGGTAAAGGAAAGATGGTAAGGAATTGTGGTAAGGAGATGGAAGGGGTAGGAGGAAGAGGGAAGGAGGAAGGGGTAGGTAAGGGAAAGGGATATGTGAGGGGGAGGGGAAGGGGGTAAGAGGAGGGAAAGGGTTAGGTCAGGGGTAGGGGGTACGTAAAGGAAGGGGATAGGTAAGGGAAGGGGATAGGTAAGGGGAGGGGAAGGGGGTAAGAGAAGGGAAAGGGTAGGTAAGGGAAAGGGTAGGTAAGGGAAAGGGATAGGTAAGGGGGAATGGGAAGGGGGTTAGAGAGAAAGGGTAGGTAAGGGGGAAGGGGTAGGGGGTACGTAAGGGGGAAGGTAGATAACTGACTAACTTTAAACTAGATAATGAGAGTTTAGGAAAGGGGTAATGGCTCGGACAGGTGTAATCAGGTGATGCTAGACGAGAGGCGGGAGATAAATTGACCAGGTGTACACCACGCTAATTACAGGTGAGGGGAAACACGTGTGCTTCATCCATCTAGCTACCTGGTTACCATCATCCATCTCCTCCTCACTCTTCCTTCTCCTCCTCCTCTTCCTTCTTCATCCATCTCTTCCTCACTCTTACTTTCTCCTCCTCCTCCTCCTCTTCCTTCTTCATCCATCTCCTCCTCACTCTTACTTTCTCCTCCTCCTCCTCCTCCTCTTCCTTCTTCATCCATCTCTTCCTCACTCTTCCTTCTCCTCCTCCTCCTCCATCTATCTATCTATCTATCTATCTACAGCAAACAGTAATCAACAAATTCACCGGATCAGCTGACAGTGAGCGGCTGGCAGTGACCGGCTGACACTAACCAGGTAACAGAGCTGCTGACACTGAATGATCGGCTGACTCCAGACAGCGTCAGGAGCCACGGAAGGTAAGATAATTAGTGAAACTCTGTACTGTGGTGGGTGACTGACTGACTGACTGACTGACTGCCCGGCTGACAAACAAACGAAGAGGATAAACAACATGAAATACAGAGACGGTAAAAACAACAAACAGAAAATAGGTTCAGAGGGGGGAGGGAGGGGGGAGCGAGGTGAGGGAGGGAAGGAGGAGGGGGAGAGAGGAGGGGGAGGACAGCGAGGTGGGGGGAGAGGTGGGGAGGGAGGAGGGGAGGGAGGGGACAGTAAGGTGGGGGGAGGTGGGGGAGGGAGGAGGGGAGGGAGGGGACAGCGAGGTGAGGGGAGAGTGGAGGGGGAGGACAGCGAGGTGGGGGGAGAGGTGGGGGAGGGAGGAGGGGAGGGAGGGGACAGCGAGGTGGGGGGAGGGGTGGGGGAGTGAGGAGAGAGGTAGGAGGGGGGAGGCCCATCTACCACTCCTCGTGTATTTCCTGCAGTATTAAATCTCCTGAAGGCGCGGTGGGCGGGGGTTGCCTCTAGGGGAAGGGGCGTAGGAAGAGAGGAAGGGGGAGGAGGTAGGGGAAGGGAAGAAAGTAGGGCAGGGGGAGTGGTAGGGGACAGGACGAGGGGGAGGTGAAGGGGATAGGTAGAGGGGAGGGGAAGGGGGTAGAGGGGATAGGGGAAGAGAAGGGAAAGAGCTTGACTGACTGACTGACTGAGAGAATCTTTACCAGTGAGAGAGACAAATGAGAGAAAACAACAACGATTTAATCCACTTTAAAAAGTTTCCAAACAATGAAACGCTTTAACCAGTCAGCCTCCCAGGGTGTCAGCTACAAGGTCCTGACGTCACATACACCCCCACACACATCGAGTCAGCCCAGGGTGTCAGCTACAAGGTCCTGACGTCACATACACCCCCACACACATCGAGTCAGCCCAGGGTGTCAGCTACAAGGTCCTGACGTCACATACACCCCCACACACATCGAGTCAGCCCAGGGTGTCAGCTACAAGGTCCTGACGTCACATACACCCCCACACACATCGAGTCAGCCCAGGGTGTCAGCTACAAGGTCCTGACGTCACATACACCCCCACACACATCGAGTCAGCCCAGGGTGTCAGCTACAAGGTCCTGACGTCACATACACCCCCACACACATCGAGTCAGCCCAGGGTGTCAGCTACAAGGTCCTGACGCCACATACACCCCCACACACATCGAGTCAGCCCAGGGTGTCAGCTACAAGGCCCTGACGTCACATACACCCCCACACACATCGAGTCAGCCCAGGGTGTCAGCTACAAGGCCCTGACGTCACATACACCCCCACACACATCGAGTCAGCCCAGGGTGTCAGCTACAAGGTCCTGACGTCACATACACCCCCACTCACATCGAGTCAGCCCAGGGTGTCAACTACAAGGTCCTGACGTCACATACACCCCCACTACAACAAAATTCAGCCCATAAGAGCCCGCACCGATAGATATAAGAACAGCACCATCCCATCTATTGTTAAAATAATAAGCAACTCCTGATTTATGTACTGCACAGCCCTGTAAATGTAATCAACGCATATTATATCATTATGTCTAAATCGAATGTAAGTCTGTATATTTTCAGCCACCGGCTCCAACTCTATTAATAAACCGTTTATTATTATTATTCTTATTATTATTATTACACATCGAGTCAGCCCAGGGCGTCAGTCACGTATACAAGTTAGTCATTTAAGTTTTTAGCTTACCTGGATACGCCAAATTAATTTCCACAGCTTAGATAAAAACAAAAGCAGAAAAATATCATCCATGGCCACGAGTCAGCCGAACATAAGAACATAAAGAGTCTGCAATAGTCCGGTTGGCCTGTGCATGGAAGCCCTGTCTAGAGTTACTACCACTCCCTATCATACCATGAATCTATCTAGCCTCCTTTTGAAACTTTCCAGCACTTACTACAAAGTTATTAAGCATGTTCCACTCGTCTACGTGTACGTGTGTACGTGTGTCAGCCGTCAGGATTTAGCGCTGACGGCTGTTCCAATCTAGAGCCTCAAGCTAAAGAAGCAGCAGGAGCAAAAATCAGTTACAATTAGCCTTTTCAGAGTAAGCATCGAAGTATGAAGTGTGTTCATGCCCCAGTACCTGCCAAAAGTGGGCATCAGAGGGCATCAGTTGGGTATCAGAGAGCAAACTTAATCACTACTAATCTCTCCCCCCACCCCCCCCCCCCGCCCACAACAAGTAACGAATTGATTTGTAACAGTTTATTTAGCCAGAAAAATACAGATACAGAGTGGATAATAATAACAATATTAACATGGCTGAGCCAGTTGAGAACCTGAGCTCTCTTTTAGGCACCTGATATATACTATACATTTATCTCAAGGAAGTATTATGTAACATTTAGTATCATCTGGAATAGTACAATAGCATGGTGGTAATAAGAACATCTCATAATGTTACCACGGTTATCACTTCAATATTTATTTATTTTATTTATTATTTTTAGTTTTATTTTTTGTTGTATTTATAAGTATATACATACATTAGAGTGGACTTGAAAAACATAAATATAATGGGGGAGCAGTACAACCTGGGGTGTACAGTATTAAGGTTGAACGGAGATAATAACTGAGTATAGATAAACACGCCAGTCAGTAGCTACGTAGAGAAAGTAATAAGTAGCGTAACGTAACAATATATAGCCAACTACCCCCACCTCCGGGGGGAATAGGGGGCGGAGGGGAGAGGGGAGAGAGGCGGAGGGAGAGGAAGGGAGAGAGGACGAAGAAGGAGAGGGAGCAGGGGGGAGGGGGCGAAGGAGGAGGGGGCGAAGGGGACGGAGAGGGTGGGGGCGAAGGGGACGGAGAGGGTGGGGACGGAGAGGGAGGGGGCGAAGGGGACGAAGAGGGCGGGGGGGACGGGGAAGGGGGCGGAGAGGGCGGGGGAAAGGGGGCGGGGGGGGAAAGGGGGCGGAGGGAGAGGGGGCGGGGGGAGAGGGGAAGGAGGGGGAGGTTCGGAGGGGGGAGGGGGAGGTTCGGAGGGGGGAGGGAGGGGGTGGGGGGAGAGGGAGAGGGGAAGGAGGGGGAGGTTCGGAGGGGGGGAGGGGGAGGTTCGGAGGGGGGAGGGAGGGAGGGGTCGGAGAGGATGGAGAGGGAGGTGGGGAGGAGAAGGGGAGGGGGGGTCTATCATTATGTTTTTAAACATGTCTGCCCTCTAGGTAAGAGAGTTTTCTATGATGCAAGATGCGGTTTGGAGGGTAGACAATGCTATACTTGCTCCACGGGCCCCCTAAACAATGCTATATCTCTTTCATGGGCCCCAAAGAATGTTCTACATCTCCATGGGCCCCAAAGAATGTTCTACATCTCCATGGGCCCCAAAGAATGTTCTAGGTCTCCATGGGCCCCAAAGAATGTTCTAGGTCTCCACGGGCCCCAAAGAATGTTCTACGTCTCCACGGGCCCCAAAGAATGTTCTAGGTCTCCATGGGCCCCAAAGAATGTTCTAGGTCTCCATGGGCCCCAAAGAATGTTCTACGTCTCCATGGGCCCCAAAGAATGTTCTACGTCTCCATGGGCCCCAAAGAATGTTCTACGTCTCCATGGGCCCCAAAGAATGTTCTACATCTCCATGGGCCCCAAAGAATGTTCTAGGTCTCCACGGGCCCCAAAGAATGTTCTACGTCTCCATGGGCCCCAAAGAATGTTCTACGTCTCCACGGGCCCCAAAGAATGTTCTACGTCTCCATGGGCCCCAAAGAATGTTCTACGTCTCCACGGGCCCCAAAGAATGTTCTAGGTCTCCATGGGCCCCAAAGAATGTTCTAGGTCTCCACGGGCCCCAAAGAATGTTCTACGTCTCCACGGGCCCCAAAGAATGTTCTAGGTCTCCATGGGCCCCAAAGAATGTTCTACGTCTCCACGGGCCCCAAAGAATGTTCTACGTCTCCACGGGCCCCGGTGAGCCCGGCGTGCTAGTGGGCTCACCATCAGCCTGTACTAACTTATCACCTCACCAGACACACACACTAAAAGTATTCACGGTTGTAATGTTGTGGTTATTGTTGTGGTTGTTGTTGTGGTTGTGGTTGTAACCTAAGAACGTTTGAGAATCCATCTTTGGGTTCATACAAAGGAGTGTTAGTTACAAGACCAGCCAGGTTATCCTAAAACTATATCTTGCGCTTGTGAGACCTTTACGCAGTAGGCAGCTATCAAACAGGGAGGTACTACAGCCTGGGAAGATATTGGAAGCATAATGTGCTGTCTAATGGTAGACCCTGCTGCCATATGGCATCACGAAAATTATGGACAAGTGCCAGGTTGCTCATCTGACTTTCTGCCTCATTGCAAGGTCACAATTGTTCCTCTTATTATTGACAACACAGCATACTTACTGTATATCGTTTCTCACTCTTGATTTATCAGCATATACCTGGATCACGCGCAACTACAGTGATTTACTTGCATATATATTTATATATATATATATATATATATATATATATATATATATATATATATATATATATATATATATATATATAAATTTTTATCAATTTTTATTAATTATTATTATTACAGTATTACTGCATGCCCCCCACCACCCTCGAAGCCCTGATGTGGGTCAGTGACCTGTGCTCGGGTGGGCTAATCCCCGTAACAAAATATATATTAATAATAAATAAATAAATAAATCTGGTCACCGTACTACAGAATGAATATAGAATACCTAGAAAGAATTCAAAGGAGAATGACAAGACTAATCCAGAGAATTAGGAACCTTGAGTACAGCGACAGATTAAATCATCTTAATTTGCACTCCCTCGAGAGGCGTAGAGTGAGAGGAGATATGATAGAGGTGCATAAATGGAAATCAGGGCTAAACAAAGGTGATATAACAAAGGAAGCCAAACCATCCAACCAGGAGCGAACTCGTAACAATGGTTTTAAATGAGACAAATTTAGATTCAGGCGCGAGATGGGTAAACATTGGTTTGGAAATAGAGTAGTGGACGAGTGGAACAAGTTGCCAAATATCATCATTAACTCGAATACACTGGATAGCTTCAAACATAGGTTGGATGGATATATGAACGATAGGGGTTGGGTGTAAACGGGACTGTCCAGTATGGGCCAATAGGCCCGCTGCAGTTTCCTCCATTCTTATGTTTGTGTCGCAGCTTAAATGAGTTAGGTAGATACGTTCTCACATCATCATTTGAAGGGAAAATTACACCGTACGAGCCCCTGAGAATCACAGGTCTTGTTTTTGCTCGTAACTTCCTCTGATAAAAAGTAATACAAGAGAACTTAATCATCTGGTTAATATTTAGGTATAATTTTTGCTGCGAATTTTAATCTGGTAAAACTTGAACAACGATCCTGTGAACTGACTGCTGCTTCCACTATCTGAACCCCTGACCTGACCTTACCCACCCCTACATAGTCTGACCTGATCTGACCTACCCATAGTCTGAACCTGACCTGACCTTACCTACCCCTAACACAATCTAACCTAACCCTAAATTTTGTAACATTAACCCGACCTCACAGCAGCAGACAAACGCACTTTCACTCCCTCTCTCAGCGTTAATGGGGAATATGTGTGCGGTGGCCAAGTGGATACAGTGCTCACGGGGTCCCTGGTTCGCATCCCAATGGACCTCTTATCGACCCGGCTGTGAGTGGGTACCTAAGTTTACAGTTGGGGAAGTGCATTACTGGTCATATTGCTTTCTTGTGTACCGATCCAAATCGCCCTTAACTGGCTACGACACACACACAATAATGGTCTGAGAGAGAGAGAGAGAGAGAGAGAGAGAGAGAGAGAGAGAGAGAGAGAGAGAGAGATACAACTCATATCACAGTGGCAGCAACAATAACATGCTTCAACACCAAGAAACTTGAAAGATTTCGGGAACCAAACGACGGAATAGAAAACAAAACACGTTCATTAAAACACACTTAAAAGAGTAGGAAGAGTTCAGCTAATGCACCAAGACAGGAAACAGACCGGATTGACAACATTAACCCCCCCCCCCACCACACCCAACTGGGACTGACAACATTAACCCCCAACCCCCTCCTCCACCCCCGGACTGACAACAATACCACCCACACCCCCGTCTCACCTCACCCCACCCCACCCCTCTCCTCACTCTCGCCATTAGAGATGAAGTGTTGTGCCAGCCGACATATTAAAATTGTATCCACTTTTTTGCACTTAGTAACTATATCAATTCTCATATATAGAACCAAATACACAATGTGCTTGAATACCTCCCACGTAAATGTGAATAACAAAGTGTGAGGCCAGACATACTGCCTCACACGCCTGTACTCACGCATTTGTGATTAAGTTACCCTTTATGTATAGAACTAAACAAATAATGTAAATGAAATACTGTGTAACATTCAGTGCCATAATATCCTGACAACGGGGGTTAATTATTATGACCCTTTGTAAACCCTACTCTGTAATCCTTTTGCGCTACCGCTCACAGGATGAGTGTGGGGTGCACAATAAAGTAGCCGCTGCAAGCGGCAAAATCAAAATCAATCCTCACTCACACACACCTGAGGTTAATTTTGGGAATTAGTTAAGAAGATGAATCAAGTTGCACTTCCTTACATGGTGAAAGCGAACACTCCCAGCTAATGAACACTCCCAGCTAATGAACACTCCCAGCTAATGAACACTCCCAGCTAATGAACACTCCCAGCTAATGAAAACACATTATCCACACTATCCACTCTCTACGATATTAGTACTTCAAGGGATTATACATGGATAATCTCTCTCTCTCTCTCTCTCTCTCTATTGTAAAGTCAGCTCCCAAAATTATGATGAAACTCCACAGTAAATTAACAGAAGAACAACAGTGAACAATTTTGTCTCATTGAAGTGTCTCACATTATAACCTGCTCTCACGATAGATACACAGTGATAGGTTAAAAACCGGTTCCCAAATAAGACCCCCCCCCCACAAAACCGGTTCCCAAATAAGACCCCCACAAAACCGGTTCCCAAATAAGACCCCCACAAAACCGGTTCCCAAATAAGACCCCCACAAAACCGGTTCCCAAATAAAATTCCCCCCCCCCCCAAAAAAAAAACAGGGTTACAAATAAATTTAACCTGAAATCAATTTTATTATTTCAGAGTAGAGATTCGTTTTAAGACATAAATTTTGTATTTATGGAGGTGTGGCCAGTTTAATACAAGCACCGACAATGGTTTATTCCACAGTGGGTAGGGCTTTGGAGATGAGGGGAAATGTGTGCTTAAACACACACACACACACACACACACACACACACTTCAACACCTGACATAACCCAACCCAGCCTAACCTAACCTAGCACATTTTCGTGGGATATTATATTAAAATCCTTCATGTGCGCTTAAGGAGATATACACATGCGCAAAAATATTATCTAATTTATTCTAAAAGTATTCCGTCATGTTAAGCCTTCCTCTTGACCTAAACACCGAAAACAAGGAAATAAATAACTTTTCCTCTTCCATGCGTTAAATAAGTTAAGTTATTCATAGGATAATAAACATTTACCCAAATTTTTAGTTCACTTTCTGCAGGTAAATATTAACTTTACAAATTTACCACAGTTTATCATATTTTCGTTCCGTTTTTTCTGGACTGACTACTATAGAAAACGATACAATTTCAGGGGTTACTATGACTTGTAACTCTCCCCCCCCCCCCCCTCCACCCGACTTGCCATTATAAACGAGTAAAATATATATCAATGAAAAAGTAAAGAGTGAACATCTTAAAAATGATAATAATATGTTTACTTTGCAAATAAATCAAGGGGTGATAGGAGGAATTCTTCTCTTAAGACTTCATGTAAAGATAAACAAAATCCTTAATAAATTTCTACCCAAAATTTATGAGATTTTTAGGCTAATATTCATAAATTTTGGCCTAAGAATCTGATTATAGTATTCGTGTGTTATAAGAATTAATTCCGTGCTTCCCTCGACGAGAGATTCCATTAAGGTGAACAGATTATTATAATTATGTTCCCCAAAATAGTTTCCAGTGTCAATTTTGAATCCCCGCCTTGTGTAATGCCCTTAAAGAAGAGTTCCTCTCACTGTGCCTTCCCCGACTTACAAATACAAGCCACATACCTTATCAAACAACTGACGCCATTTCTGCAATAAAAAAATAAAGATTATGAGCATTTATTGTAAAAGAAAGTGGTTCTTACAGTATATACAACACCAATGGTACAATTGTATGACAGTATAAGTTTATGATCACGAAAAAGGGTTTTCTCTTAGTTAAATGGACAAGGTATTTAATCAACAAAGCGAGGTCATTATTTCATACATAAGGGAGAGTCTTGATGACCCAAAACACAACTTACGTCAGTCAGAAGTTCTCGTCTGGCCTCGGCCTCGTCTGAATCAGAGTCGGACTCGGTCTCGACGCCGTCTATGGGCTCCAAGTCGTCCTCGAGGTCACTGAGTGTGGCCAACATACGATCCATCGACCTGAGGATCTCGTCGTCGGAGGGCGCCGTCGGGGCCCGCTTCAGTTCTTCCTTGGCCTTCTTGGCGGCGTCTGGCGGGCTGCCCTTCAGGGTGAGGAAGCGGCGGTACTCGTCACTACTGATGGTGATGTCGCCGTTACCGTTCCCGTTACCGTTGTTGTTGTCGTCGTCTGAGACCATCTTTATGATGTGGTTCTTCTTCGGCCTCCGTCGTGGACTGCGGGGTCGTGGGGAACTCAGGTCGTCTCTCAGATCGTCTCTCAACGACCTGTGGTCATCCGAGAAGGAGGTAGAGACGGCGCTCTCGTCCCCATCAGACAGCGCCTCCACTATGGCCGTGGGGGCGCGAGGAGGCGGGGACACCGTAGGAGGCGTGGAGAGGGTAGGCGCCGGAGATATCGTGGGGGTCTCTGAGGGCGTTGCTGAGGTGGTGGGCGTGACGGTGAGGGGCGTGGTGCTGGTGGGCGTCGGGGCACCGTTGATGGGACGCGACTGGTCCCCATCTCCTCCATTACCACCGTCACCCGCCACATGAGCCAGGTCGGCTATCACCACCTCACCGCCCCACGACACACGCACCATCTTCTCTCAGGTCACCAGGGGTCACCAAGGGGTCACAACAAGGTAACCAGAAGTCAATAAGGGGTCACAACCAGGTCACCAGAAGTCACGAAGGGTCACAACTAGGTCACCAGGAGTCACCAAGGGGTCACAACTAGGTCACCAGGAGTCACCAGCGTCTTACAATCGATAACTTTAACCCCCAACACACAGATGAGTGACGCCTTCACTCAACCACAATAAGACCTTCCCTCTTTGAACACTTTCGGGTGATTAATCTACAGATTGATACCGTAACTTGACCCAACTGAGAGAAAGTAAGACTCACGGGGTCTTTGGTTGATGTGTGTATATTTCTCTCCAAGACAATGGAGAGAAAACACTAATAATCTCTCTAACGCGTTGCAAGAAACACACTCAAGTTACAACTCACTATAGGCTGAGCGGGCACTGCAATAAGACACATGAAATCCCTCTTCTTTATCTGTTTTTTTTTTCACTGTCCATTGGGATCTTGGCCAATGGTCAATCACTGCTGTAAGACACTGAATCACTGTATCTCTTCCTCTACTACACTGTCTACGTCTACGAGTCCAGCACCAATTAAGACACTGCAAATTGTTCACTGCCCACTATGAATCCCGTGAAGTCACTGCGTTAAGACACTTCAACTGTCTCCTGTCTTTTCACTGTTCACTAATCGAGGCTTAGTCATCACTGTAGGAAGACATTGCAATCCTTCCCTATCCTTCACTGTCAATTGGAATCACAGCAAAGTGACACCAAATCTGTGTTTATATTTTCACTGTCTACTTTCCTTATTTTTCACTGTACACTTTGTTTACTCTTCACTGTCACTGTCCACCTCATAACAGACCCATCACTGTCTCACTTTATCTCACCTTCTCTCACTCTTTCTCTCCACACCGAAGACAATCTTACACAGTAGAGTAAAAGGCACCTGCGACACACTCAGAGGCACACAAGAGAGGCGAGATCGTCGAGGAAATCTAAACCCAAAACAAATCGTCCTGCTTTCAAGTTCTGGGGTTTAGTTAAAGAGACGTAACGTGACAATGGTGGTGGCAGTGGTGTGTGTGTGTGACGCATCAACGGCTTAATAATACCCTGACTGCATTTTTACGACAGTTTCTTGTGGTGATATTGCGTGACGGTAAGAGGAAACACGATGATGAATTGTCACACACGCACACTTAAACGCACTCACTCAAGACACACTCTCAGTTGTCTTGGCGAGAGTGATGCAAGAGGAGCTTCGTCAAGGGTGCGTGAAGGTTTCCGGGCGACACGACGGGAAGACTTACTGCCGAAGGTAATGACGTTGTTGTTGTTGTTGCAGGTGATCCAGTATATATTGAGAGACGACCTGTGATGATGACGATGATGATGACAGATGTGACGACGCTCCTGACAAGTAAACTGGGAGTAAACAGACAAGTGTCCTCGATGTTGACTGATAAAGTGATGTTTATGACGACAGGTGTTTTTAGACAGGTGAGCTGGGAGGGGGGACATGTAAGAGCGGGTCCAAGGGTGGTGGTTTACTAGACCTGGGGGAGGCGATGCTGGGGGAGAAGGGTGGGGGAAGGGGGAGAGGGGAGGAGGGGGGAGAGGGTTGATGGTCGTCACAATAATATGTTCTGGACTTGTGGTGGTGTTGGGGAGAGCGTCATGCCCACCACCACACCTCTACCACACCACTACCACACCAACACAGCACTACTACCACACCTTTACCACACCACCTCCACAACCACACTGCCAACCCCTCTACTACACTTCTACCACACCACCACCAACACCAAACCACACCCCCCACTACACCACACCTCCACCACACCTGACCACACTTGAACAACCGTCTATTGTTCAAGTCGTCGTCTCAATCTAGCATCCTTGCAGCGTGGTTCATTGTAGTCACTGTCCATCCTGTCTGTCCGTCTGTCTGTCTGACAATCGTGGGGTATCAACAGTCTCTCCTCCCGGTCAGTAGCGACGTACCGCCAGTCTCTTTCCTCCCAGTTACAGAATCCAGTTACTGTCCAGACTGGTAACTGTAGGTCGTGACAGGTAACGTAATACCGGTTTATTCCTCGATTGTCAGAAGTGAGTGGTCCTTATTGATGCTGACTGGTGCCAGTGACTGTTCCTCAACGTCAAGGAGAGATCTGGAAGGAAAAAACACAAAATGAAGACATGTAAACTATTTATTGCAACACACACACACACACACACACACACACACATTTAGGGTAGTTATAATCCTCTAACTACCCACACTAACCTAACTACGACTACACGCGCGGTGCATTATGGGAATTAAGAGAAATTACATAGCAATCTTGGCTTTGTGAATCATTATAAGTTACTGAACTGTTGGCGTCCTTATTGTCCTGAGTCACGTGATGTTGTGGTTGTTGGTGGTGTGATTGTTGCTGTTGTTGTTGTTGTTGGTGTGGTTGTTGGTGTGATTGTTGCTGTTGTTGGTGTGATTGTTGCTGTTGTTGTTGTGGTGGTGTGGTTGGTGGTGTGATTGTTGCTGTTGTTGTTGTGGTGGTGTGGTTGGTGGTGTGATTGTTGTTGTTGGGGTGATTGTTGTTATTGTTGTTGTGGTGGTGGTGTTGTTGGTGTGATTGTTGCTGTTGTTGTTGTTGGTGGTGTGATTGTTGCTGTTGTTGTTGTTGTTGGTGTGGTTGTTGCTGTTGTTGTTGTGGTTGTTGATGTTTTTGTTGTTGTTGGTGTGATTGTTGCTGTTGTTGTTGTGGTGGTGTGGTTGTTGGTGTGATTGTTGTTGTTGTTGTTGGTGTGATTGTTGCTGTTGTTGGTGTGATTGTTGCTGTTGTTGTTGTGGTGGTGTGGTTGTTGGTGTGATTGTTGTTGTTGTGTTGTGGTGTGATGTGTTGTTGTGTGTTGTTGGTTGTGTGATTGTTGTTGTTGGGGTGATTGTTGTTGTTGTTGTTGTGGTGGTGGTGTGGTTGGTGGTGTGATTGTTGTTGTTGTGGTGGTGTGGTTGGTGGTGTGATTGTTGTTGTTGGGGTGATTGTTGCTGTTGTTGTTGTGGTGGTGTGGTTGGTGGTGTGATTGCTGTTGTTGGGGTGATTGTTGCTGTTGTGGTGGTGTGGTTGTTGGTGTGATTGTTGCTGTTGTTGTTGTGGTGGTGTGGTTGTTGGTGTGATTGTTGTTGTTGTTGTTGTTGGTGTGATTGTTGCTGTTGTTGGTGTGATTGTTGCTGTTGTTGTTGTGGTGGTGTGGTTGTTGGTGTGATTGTTGTTGTTGGTGTGATTGTTGTTGTTGTTGTTGGGGTGATTGTTGTTGTTGTTGTTGTTGTGATGGTTGTTGTTGTTGGGGTGATTGTTGTTGTTGTTGTTGTGATGGTTGTTGTTGTTGGGGTGATTGTTGGTGTGATTGTGTTGGTGGTTGTTGGTGTGATTGTGGTGGTAGTGGTGGTTGTTGGTGTGATTGTGGTGGTAGTGGTGGTTGTTGTTGTTGTTGTTATTATTATTATTATTAAACACCAAAACAAACACAATAAAACACGAAACAAACAAGCAGACGTAAAACACAAACACCACCACTAGTCCCTAACAGGCCCCTAGTCCCTAATAGGCCGCTGGTCCCTAACAGGTCCCTAGTCCCTAACAGACCCCTAGTCCCTAATACTTGGGTCCTAATGGACCCCAGTGGGTGTGAATCCCTCCCAACAAAGTATACGTTACGTTTTTGTTTTTAGCGGGATCCGTTATTTTGCAAAATGACCGGCATGAATATTTGTAATTTTCCAAAATAACTTACAGACAACCTAACCTAACCTAAACTAAACTAAACTAAACTTAACTAAACTAAACTAACCTCATGGTTGAATAAGGTTAGGTGAGGCGAAGTTAGGTTAGGATGGCTCGAGTAGCTTGATACACAGTTAAGTGGTCCTGTTCTCTTTTCTTTTTAACTCTGGACTACGTGCTGTTCTTGCCATGAGGTTAGGTTAGTTTAGGTTGTCTGTTTGTAAGTTATTTTGGTAAATTACCAATATTCATGCCGGTCATTTTGCAAAATAACCGATCCCGCTAAAACCAGTAACATATATGTATATTCAAAAGATAAAGGAATATATTTATATACCGGGATCATCAAGGCTAGATTTAAAGGGAGATTTTGCCATCGTATAACATGGAGGGGAGAGAGGTGGGAGGGGGAAGGAAAGGGGGAAGGGGAGGGGAGGGGGAGAGGGCATGTGCGGGGGAGGAGGGAGGTAAAGAGGAAGGGAGAGAGGAGGGATGGAGGAAGATATGGGGAGAGTGGGGTGGGAGAAGGAAGGAAGGGGAAGTCACATTAATTTCTCTTCTATCTGGCATCTGAATGACGCTGAGTCCAAGCGATGTGGAAAAGGTGGAAAAGGGGGCGGAAAGGTGTGTGTGGGATGGTAGAGATGTAGGTGGAGAGGTGGAAAAGAGGGTGGGGAGGTGGAAAAGAGAGGAGGATGGAAAAGAAGGTGGAAGGGTGGAGGGTGAGTGTGGAAGATAGAAATGTAAAAGAGAGAAACAGAGGAAAAGGAAGAGAAGCAAATGGAATAACAACTGAGGTAAAGAAAGAAGGAAGGAGTGAAGGACAAGATAAGGAAGAAGACCGAGGAATAAAGTGACACAGAAGAGAAAGAAAGAAAGCAAATGAAGAAAGGAGAAAGAATAATAACAAGGAGACTGGAATAATCACAAACGTAAATAAATAAATAAGAATTAATAAATAAATAAATAAGTAAGAATCAATAAATAAATAAATAAATAAACATTGAGTAAATTATCATACAAGTTTATTACGTCATAATACAACACACTAACTCCACTCCCCCCCAGTCTCCTCCACCACTAACTCCACTCCCCCCCAGTCTCCTCCACCACTAACTCCACTCCCCCCAGTCTCCTCCACCACTAACTCCACTCCCCCCCAGTCTCCTCCACCACTAACTCCACCCCCCCAGTCTCCTCCACCACTAACTCCACTCCCCCCCAGTCTCCTCCACCACTAACTCCACTCCCCCCAGTCTCCTCCACCACTAACTCCACCCCCCAGTCTCCTCCACCACTAACTCCACTCCCCCCCAGTCTCCTCCACCACTAACTCCACACCCCCAGTCTCCTCCACCACCCAATCTTCTACACCACTAACTCCACTCCCCCCAGTCTCCTCCATCACTAGCTCCACCCCCTCCATTCTCCTCCACCACTAACTCCACCCCCCAGTCTCCTCCACCACTAACTCCACTCCCCCCAGTCTCCTCCACCACTAACTCCACCACCCAATCTCCTACACCACTAATTCCACTTCCCCCCCAGTCTCCTCCACCACTAACTCTACTACCCCCCCTCAGTCTCCTCCACCACTAACTCCACTTCCCACCCCCTCAGTCTCCTCCACCACTAACTCCACTTCCTCCCTCAGTCTCCTCCACCACTAACTCCACTTCCTCCCCTCAGTCTCCTCCACCACTAACTCCACTCCCCCCAGTCTCCTCCACCACTAACTCCACTCCCCCCAGTCTCCTCCACCACTAACTCCACCACCACTAACTACACTTCCCCCCAGTCTCCTCCACCACTAACTCCACTCCCCCCAGTCTCCTCCACCACTAACTCCACCACCCAATCTTCTACACCACTAACTCCACTCCCCCCAGTCTCCTCCACCACTAACTCCACTCCCCCCCAGTCTCCTCCACCACTAGCTCCACCCCCTCCATTCTCCTCCACCACTAACTCCACCCCCGTCTCCTCCACCACTAACTCCACTTCCCCCCCAGTCTCCTCCACCACTAACTCTACTACCCCCCCTCAGTCTCCTCCACCACTAACTCCACTTCCCACCCCCTCAGTCTCCTCCACCACTAACTCCACTTCCTCCCTCAGTCTCCTCCACCACTAACTCCACTTCCTCCCCTCAGTCTCCTCCACCACTAACTCCACTCCCCCCGTCTCCTCCACCACTAACTCCACTCCCCCCAGTCTCCTCCACCACTAACTCCACCACCCAATCTCCTCCACCACTAACTCCACTCCCCCCCAGTCTCCTCCACCACTAGCTCCACCCCCTCCATTCTCCTCCACCACTAACTCCACCCCCCCAGTCTCCTCCACCACTAACTCCACTCCCCCCAGTCTCCTCCACCACTAACTCCACCACCCAATCTCCTACACCACTAACTCCACTTCCCCCCCAGTCTCCTCCACCACTAACTCCACCACCCAATCTCCTACACCACTAACTCCACTTCCCCCCCAGTCTCCTCCACCACTAACTCTACTACCCCCCTCAGTCTCCTCCACCACTAACTCCACTTCCCACCCCCTCAGTCTCCTCCACCACTAACTCCACTCCCCCCCCTCAGTTCTCCTCCACCACTAACTCCACTCCCCCCCCTCAGTTCTCCTCCACCACTAACTCCACTCCCCCCCCTACCAGTCTCCTCCACCACTAACGCCACTTCCCCCTCTGGTGAGCTTCTCCGGACGTATGTTTATCAGTCGGTGCCGGACACTGGAGGAAGATGGAGGTGTTCTCTGTGTCTATTTTAATGTGATGGATGGTTGTGAGGGAGGGGGGGGGGGTTTCCTCTCTCTCTCTCTCTCTCCTTACATACATACATACATACATACATACATAAGGGAATAACTATACTGTACACAAGTATTTTAAAACCATTTTTATCATCATCATCATCATTACTACTACTACCACTAACTACTACTACTACTACCACCAACAACTATCACCAGAGTTTGTTTACAGCCGGCCTCACACGCACGCCCCCACATTACTATGGCAACAGGGGCCGGACGCCATTTTTAAGCCCCCCGGAACACCTCCTCCCCTTCAACACCCGCCCCGTAATATGTAAACAAACGTCATTTTTATTCTACTCGCGCTCCTGAGATGTTGACGAAATGGCAAAGTTTAGAGGGACATTTTTAGTGGCCATTTAAGCTTAGGGGGACATTTTTAGTAGCCAATTAAGCTTAGGGGAACATTTTTTGCTTCCATTTAAGCGTAGAGGGAAATTTTTAGTAGCCATTTAAGCTTTGGGGAACATTTTTAGTTGCCATATAAGCTTAGAGGGATATTTTTAGTTGCCATTTAAGCGTAGAGGGACATTTTTAGTTGCCATTTAAGCTTAGGAGGACATTTTTAGTTGTCATATAAGCTTAGAGAGACATTTTCGTCATTTTAACCACGAATTTCCCTCTTTCTTACTCCCCTCTCTTCCCCTTCCTCTCCTCTCTCTCACTCTTCATCTTTCCCTCTTCTTCACTTTCTCTATTTTCTTCATTTTCACCACTATTTCCCCCCCCCCTCTCCCTCACTCACTGGACCTTGTACCGGTGGCCCAGATCACAGGAACATCGATTACCTCCTGCCCGTCACTGGCTTTTAATTAACTGACGCCTGAGTGTAAAGGTCAGTGTCCCAGAGAGAGAGAGAGAGAGAGAGAGAGAGAGAGAGAGAGAGAGAGAGAGAGAGAGAGAGAGAGAGAGAGAGAGAGAGAGAGAGAGTAAACAGAAAAAAATCAAAGCAGAGGTCCAACTTAACCCTCTCTCTCTCCCTTAACACATCACACTCCCTTATCCATCATCCCACACACACACACACACACACACACACACACACACACCTGTAATAACACACCTGTCCACAATTACAGGCCACAACAGTGTACAATCAGGCAGCCTGGACCTTTTTCATAACACACAAGACAAACTCGCTAAAGCAAATTGATTCGCGACTTGCGTGACTGGGAGAGGGAGGGAGGGAGGGAGGGAGGGAGGGATGTCACATGCGGAACACGGAACAGAAGGAGAGGGAACGAGGAATGAAGTGGAGGAAGCAAGAGTAAAGGAAGAGAAAGTGGAAGAAAGAGGGACTGGGACAGGAAGAAGGAAGAGTGGGATGTGGAATGAAGTGGAAGAAGAAAGAGTAGAGGAAGAGAGAGAGTGGAAGATAGGAAGGGAGTGGAAGGAGGAAGACAGGAGTAAGGATCGTGTTAAATTATCTGCTGAATCCTCCTTCTCTTTCTCTTCGTTTCCTCCCTCCCCTCCCCCACTTCACTTCCCTCCCCTCCCCCACTTCACTTCCCTCCCCTCCCCAAATTCACTTTCCTCCCCTCCCCCACTTCACTTCCCTCCTCCCTGTCTCCCCTCCCTTGCCCTCCCACTTCCGTTCCTCCCTTCCCTCCTTTTCCTCTCTCTCTCTCCACTTCCATTTCATAATTTCCTTACTTCCTCTCTCACCTCCCTCCCCCTTCTCTCTCACCTCCCTCCCCCTTCTCTCTCACCTCCCTCCCCCTTCTCTCTCACCTCCATCCCCCTTCTCTCTCACCTCCCTCCCTCCCCCTTCTCTCTCCCTCAGCATGAGTTATCATCTCTACCACTTTGATCGCTACGCCACCACCACACACGCCTACCACCACCACCACCACACACGCCTACCACCACCACCACCACACACGCCTACCACCACCACCACACACGCCTACCACCACCACCACCACCACCACCACACACACCTACCACCACCACCACACACGCCTACCACCACCACCACCACACACGCCTACCACCACCACACACGCCTACCACCACCACACACGCCTTGCCGCCACCACCCACGCCTACCACCACCACCACCACCACCACCACACACGCCTTACCGCCACCACCCACGCCTACCACCACCACCCACGCCTACCACCACCACCACCACCACACACGCCTACCACCATCACCACCACCACACACGCCTTACCACCACCACACACGCCTACCACCACCACACACACCTACCACCACCACCACCACACACGCCTACCACCACCACCACCACACACGCCTACCACCACCACACACACCTACCACCACCACACACGCCTACCACCACCACACACGCCTTGCCGCCACCACCCACGCCTACCACCACCACCACCACCACACACGCCCACCACCACCACCACCACACACGCCTTACCGCCACCACCCACGCCTACCACCACCACCACCACCACACACGCCTACCACCACCACACACGCCTACCACCACCACCACCACACACGCCTACCACCACCACACACACCTACCACCACCACCAGCACACACGCCTACCACCATCACACACGCCTACCACCACCACACACACCTATCACCACCACACACGCCTACCACCACCACACACGCCTTGCCGCCACCACCCACGCCTACCACCACCACCACCACACACGCCTACCACCACCACCACCACACACGCCTTACCGCCACCACCCACGCCTACCGCCACCACCCACGCCTACCACCACCACCGCCACCACCCACGCCTACCACCACCACACACGCCTACCACCATCACCACCACCACACACGCTTTACCACCACCACACACGCCTACCACCACCACCACCACCACACACGCCTACCACCACCACCCACGCCTACCACCACCACCCACGCCTACCACCACCACCACCACCACACACGCCTTACCACCACCACACACGCCTACCACCATCACCACCACACGCCTACCACCACCACCACCACACACGCCTACCACCACCACCACACGCCTACCACCACCAGCACACACGCCTACCACCACCAGTACACACGCCTACCACCACCACCACCCACGCCTACCATCACCACCACACACGCATACCACCACCACCACACGCCTACCACCATCACCACACGCCTACCACCACCACCACCCCCACACAAGCCCTACCACCACCACACACGCCTTACAGCCATCACCCAGGCCTACCACCACCACCACACGCCTACCACCACCACCACACACGCCTACCACCACCACACACGCCTACCACGACCACCACACACGCCTTACCACCACCACACACGCCTTACCGCCATCACCCACGCCTACCACCACCACACACGCCTACCACGACCACCACACACGCCTTACCACCACCACACACGCCTACCACCACCACCACACACGCCTACCACCACCACCACCACCACACGCCTACCACCACCACCACACGCCTACCACCACCACCACACACGTCTTACCGCCATCACCCACGCCTACCACCACCACCACCACACGCCTACCACCACCACCACACACGTCTTACCACCACCACCACCACACGCCTACCACCACCACCACACGCCTACCAACACCACCACACACGCCTTACCGCCATCACCCACGCCTACCACCACCACCACCACACCTTCCGCCACTGCGCCACTACCACACCGCGACACATGACAAAGGTCTGGCTTAAATACCTACAACACGCGAAATAATTATACTTCCCCCCACACCTCCCACCCACACCCTCTCACCCACACCCCCCCCCACCCACACCCTCTCACCCACACCCCCCCCACCCACACCCCTACACCATACTTCTACACACCATACCTACACCCCAATACACCATCCCCTACACCATACATAAAACGCCACATAAACATTCCCATTTCCTGTGTCTGACCTGGAATCGAACCGACGTCTGATGAATCGCCAGTCGAGTGAGTTACCAACCAAGCCACCTCGTGTGTGTGTGTGTGTGTGTGTGAGTGGTGATTGTTGCTAGCCCACACTATACCTCGCATGTCTAATTGGACAGGTGTCGTGCTGAAAGGTAGTTCCTCTCTCTCTCTCTCTCTCTCTCTCTCTCTCTCTCTCTCTCTCTCTCTCTCTCTCTCTCCACAACGAGCTCATTAATATCCACATTTTTTGAAGAGTGAAAATAGTCCAGGTAAGCAGACCTCACCTGGCCGTCACCTGCGCCTAATTAAAGAGACCATTTGGGTATTTTATTCCACCTCAAGCTGTTATTAAGCTCATTACCGAAATTAATGTGAGGGTTTTAAGTAATAATAAGCATTAAGCTGTGATTCACTGTGTGTGTGTGTGTGTGTGTGTGTGTGTGTGTGTGTGTGTGTTTTTTTTTTCTTCCGTTTTCTTTTCATGGGGATACTTGTGTAAATTTAGGCATGTTTTTTTTACAGGATTACTTGTGTAAATGTAAATATTTTTTTTACAAGGGGCAAGGAATTAAATAAATGTATCACCTGTATACTAGTAAAATAATAATAAAAATATTAAAAATACTACTACTACTACTACTTTTTTTTTTTTTTTTTACAAAACGTGGCCTCCAGCCTCCCCCAATAGCCACACCTTCGCCACCATTTATTTACCTTAATATTAAATATCCTAATACATAATAAGCTATCCTATCTGTGTTAAATTAGTTGAGCCGCAGATCTATGCGGCATTCAGTGACTGTAGCCTCATAGTCAATATCTGCAGCAGTTGTCGAAGTAGGGGCAGAAGCTCTCGTTCCCCTGAGGCAGAGCAAAGCCGACCGAAGGAGAGAGAAGGACAGTCGACATCTCATCCAGGCTGTAACATAACTTCTGGGCTGCTGCTTCTGTTCGGAGATCACCTCCGGGAGTCTGGCGTAGAAACATCTTGCACTTGGGCCCATCCCACCAGAGGTTGTGAACACTAGAGGAGTGAAGCTGCCTTGATCAACGTTTTGAATTCTCTCCCCATATGCCCTTCTCTTGTCGTTCTCGTTCCTCCTATGTGCAGCATCGAGAGCTAGGTTACGGTGACAAGTGGCCATGGGATCGAAAATCCTGATGTCGAAGAAAGCTTGCTGTCCCCGCGTCCAGAATCCTCGAGCACTGACGTCCACACGGGCTTCGTTAGATGTGTTTGAAGTCCTGTGTTGGAAGATCTCACCATCCAGTGGAAGGAGGGTCGGTTCTACCATGACGTCCCGGCAGATTTCCTTCAACATATTTGCTGTGAGATCCCTTACCTCGTCATGCCTCATGCATATGAAGCCCCCCCTTCTTGCAGACCATGGCGTGATCGCCGTCATAGGAAGAGCCACACACGCATTGGGAGGGCAAACCATCTACTGGCCAACCGTACCTTAGAGCAATGGCATCTGTAAATTCTTGTTTGTTAAGGCTGAAACCATTTGCCCTTATCGGTAACGTAGTTAACCAGTTCGAGGCGCCCACCTCCTGCGCTATAGCTACTTTTTTTGTCAAATTTTCTGGAACCTGCAGCAATAGTTGCTGCAACATTTCATTTTGGCAGTGCTGCCGATCTGTTGTAATGGCCCTACGGATCTTATTTACTTCCCTGGTGTCCACTTCCCCTGTTGCATTCTGGGCTATTATGTGGTCAGTGAGGGCTGCCGTGAGCTTAAGTGAATTTTGATGTTCAGTGTCAGCAATCTCCTCTGGATTAGTTAGTCCCATCCCTCCCAGTCTTGGTGGAAGTGCAAGAAGTGTTCTTTCTGCTGGGGTTAAGTCAGGGTGTTTCACTAGTTTGGGAATGAACTTGACACTGATGGCTTCTTCCAGAGGGTGGAGGAGGGGTCCGATCTCAGGGATGGTACGCATCAGGTAGTTCCAGCGATGCTTGACTCCATGGTACTATTATTATTATTATTATTATTATTATTATTATTAGTTGTTCAATAGGTCCAAATTAACTTTTTTTGCATAATCCACCTCAATGGATTCACATAATCAACTCCCGTATCCAATCCATCCACCATGGCGTCGATTTTCCTCTAATCCATCTCAATGATAGAGAATCCTTAATCTAATCCATTTTATGCATCCAATCCATCCAACCCGTCTAATCAACTCACTGCTACTGACTCTTTACAACAATCATTTACCAATCCGTCTAGTGAACGCGTACATTTCCTAATCCATTCCATGCGACACAACCTGCATCCGAATCCTACTCCAATTCCTCAATCCATCACTGTTCAACACATCCGCTGCCTCCTAATCCATCTTCATACTGTACAATCATCACCACAATCACTTCCCGCATCCAATCCGTCCAATCAACGTGTCGAAAAAGGGTTATTTTTAACACTTGAAAAAAACGAGGCATTGATATTGTGGGTGGCAAGCGAAGTTCCGCCTGGCGAAGGGACGGACGGACACGGACGTCAACTTCCGCCAGTCCCTCCGCCCGCTCGCCCGCCCTTGGTACAGTTACGTTCTAAAAATACCCTTGACTCCCTCCTGAAGCCCTTAGTAGCCCTTAGCTTGACCTTACTAAAATATTTTTAATGTTCCTGAGGAGGAGCCCTCAGTAGCCCTTGACACAAGATGAGTGGCTCTTGAAACAAGCTGGGTAGCCTATGACAAACTGAGTGGCCCTTGACACAAGACGAGTAGCCCTTGACGCAAGACGAGTAGCCCTTGACACCAGACGAGTGGCCCTTGACGAAAGATGAGTGGTCCTTGACGCGAGATGAGTGGCCCTTGATGCGAGATGAGTGGCCCTAGACGCAAGCTGTGGTCTAATGACGCAAGTTGAGTGGCTTATGATGCAAAATGAGTGGTCCTTGACGCAAAATGAGCGGCCCATGATGTTTCTGGGCCTACATATCCTTCCCACCCACTCCACTCCTATCTACCCACTCCACACACCCACCCACCAACCCACTCTGTCCACTAATACACCCACCAACCCACTCTGTCCACTCACACCCACCTACCCACAAACATACCCACCCACCAACCCACCCTTGCATTCACACAACTATCCACCCACCCACCCACCCATTTCACCCACCTACTCGAACACCTATCTTCCCATCCACCCACCCCGTCTGCCAACCCACCCAGAGTGAGACACACCAGGTGGGCTGTGGTCATTAGCGGTGTACAGCCAGGTGTAATTGCGGTTGTGGGAAGGAGGAAGGAAGAAGAGGGGAGAGGGGAGGGGGAGAGGAGAGGAGGGGGGAGAGGAAGGAAGGGAGGGAGGGGGAGAAGGAGGGAGAGAGAGGAAGGGGAAAGAGGAGGGGAGGGGGAAGAGGAGGGGAGGGGGGAGAGGAGGGGAGGGGGGAGAGGGGGAGGGGGGAGAGGGAGGAAGGGAGGGAGGGGGAGAAGGAGGGATAGAGAGGAAGGGGAAGGAGGAAGGGAGAGTGGGAGAAGAGGGGAGGGGTAAGGAGGGAAGGAGAGGTGGGGAGGATGAGAAGAGGAAAGGGGAGAAGGGAAGAAGGAGGAAGGGGAAGGAAGGGGAGAGGAAGGGAGAGGTGGGAGATGAGGGGGTGGGAAGGAGGAAGAGAAAGTAGGAAAGGAGAGGGGGAGAGGACAGAAGGTAGTGAAAGGGTTGAGTGTTGACGGTGGGTGAGGAGGAGGGACACAAAGAGAAAATGAGAAAAAGGAAAGAAAAACGTGATGAATGAGAGAGAGAGAGAGAGAGAGAGAGAGAGAGAGAGAGAGAGAGAGAGAGAGAGAGAGAGAGAGAGAGAGAGAGAGAGAGAGAGAGAGAGAGAGAGCTTGGAGGGAAGAAACAGAAAAGAGTCAGAGAGGAAACAAGGTCTGAGAGAGTGCAAAAAGGGGGAAGAGAGGGAGGGGAGGGAGGGAGGGAGGGAGGGAGGGAGGGAGGGAGGGAGGGCCCAAAACTCTCCCACCAAATTAAGCTTTTTCAGACAAAAGTCCCACCGTCAATGTCTTCTTAAAACAGCCTTCCCTTCTCTCCCTCTCCCTCCCTCCTATTCCACCTATTCTCCCTCCCTCCCCCTTTCTCTCTCTCACACACAAAATCCCTCCCTCCCTTTAGGTGGTTTGAACGAAGGAACACACACACACACACACACACACACACACACACGTAACAACTCGCTCTCAGGTGAGCTTGTCCCTGGGTGCCACGGAGGACGTAATTAGTGGCACAGGTGAGTCTCAGTCCCTTTAATACCTGGCGGCTCCTAGTGTCTCCTTCCTCCTCCTTACAAACACTTTATTGACACTTTTATACGACACTTCGACACTTTTATACGACACTTAATTAAGGGGCGGGGGAGGTAGACAAAAGGAAGTGAGGGGTGAGGGAATGAGGTGAAGGAAGAGGAGACAGTGAGGGAGGGGAGAAGTGAGGGGTGGTGAGGGTAGAGGGAGAGTTATAGGAGGAGGAGGAGGAGGGTGGAAGAGGAGAGGAGAGGAGAGGAAGAAGAGTGAAGCAGAAAAAAAAACCAGAATGACGAGGAGGAGAGAGTGGGAAGAATAAGAAGAAAGAGGGCAGAAGAGTAAAGAAGAAAGAGGGAAGAATAGAATAAGTAAGTGGGGAAAAAAAGAAGAGGAAGAAAGACGAAAGAGGAGGAAAATATAAAACTGGAAGAGGGAAGAAGAAAAGCAAGGAAGAAGAAACTGAAGAAGAGCGGGAAAGAAGAGGAAATAAAGAGGAGAAGAAGAGGCATCAAGAGGAGGGGAAAAAGGTAAGAAATGGGTAAATAATGAGGAAAAAATATACGAGGATAAGTATACATCATAACCTACCTGAGATAATGAGGGGAGGAGGAGAGGGAGGGAGGGGGAGAGGGAGGGAGGGGGAGAGGGAGGGCGTCAGGGAAGGGGGAGGGAGGGAGGAAAGAAGGGAGGGAGGGAGGGTGGGAAGGAAGAAAGGAGGGAGGGGGGAGGGAGAGAGGGAGGGAAGGAAGGAAGGAGGGAAGGAAGGAAGGAAGAAAGGAAGGAAGGAAGGGGGAGGGAGGGAGAAAGGGAGGGAGGGAGGGAGGGAGGGAGGGAGGGAGGAAGAAAGAAGGGAGGGAGGGAGGGTGGGAAGGAAGAAAGGAGGGAGGGGGAGGGAGAGGGAAGGAAGGAAGGAAGAAAGGAAGGAAGGAAGGAAGGAAGGGAGAGGGAGGGAGAGAGGGTGGGAAGGAGGGAAGGGGGGAGGGAGAGAGGGAGGGAGGAGGGAGGGGAGGGAGAGAGGGTAGGTGGGAGAGAGAGAGGGTGGGAAGGAAGGAAGGAAGAAAGAAGGGAGGGAGGGAGGGAGGGAGGGAGGGAAGGAAGGAAGGAAGAAAGAAGGGAGGGAAGGTGAGAAGGAAGAAAGGAGGGAGGAAGGAAGGAAGGAAGGAAGGAAGGGGGAGGGAGGAAGAGTGGGTGGGAAGGAGGGAAGGAAGGAAGGGGAGGGAGAGAGGGAGGGAAGGAAGGAAGGGGGTGGGAGAGAGGGAGGGAAGGAAGGAAGGAAGGAAGGAAGGAAGGAAGGAAGGGGGAGAGGGAGGGAGGAGGAGGGAGGGAGAGAGGGTGGGTGGGAGGGAGAGAGGAAGGAAGGGTGGGAGGTAGGTGGGAGAGGGGGGAGGGAGGGAAGGAGGGAGGGAGGAGGAGCAGGGAGGGAGAGAGGATGGGAAGGAAGTAAGGAAGGGGGAGGGAGGGAGGGAGGGAGGGAGGGAGGGAGGGAGGGATGGATGGTGGGAGGGAGGGAGGGAGGGAGGGAGGGAAGGAAGGAAGGAAGGAAGGGGGAGGGGGGAGAGAGGGAAGGAGAGAGGATGGGAAGGAAGTAAGGAAGGGGGAGGGAGGGAGGGAGGGAGGGATGGTGGGAAGGAAGGAAGGAAGGAAGGAAGGAAGGGGGAAGGGGGAGGGGGGAGGAGGGAGGGAGGGAGAGAGGATGGGAAGGAAGTAAGGAGGGAGGGAGGGAGGGAGGGAGGGAAGGCAGGAAGAAAGGAGGGAGGAAGGGTGGGTGGGTGGGAAGGAAGAAAGGAGGGAAAGAGGATGGGAAGGAAGGAAGGAAGGAAGGGGGAGGGAGGGGGGAGGCAGAGAGGGAAGGAAGGGTGGAGGGACAGAGGGGAGGAAAAGCGAGGAAAGCAGGAAGGAAAGAGGTAAAGGGGAATGTGAAGGAAGGAAGGAAGGAAGGAAGGAAGGAAGGAAGGGGAGGGTGAGGGAGGTAAAAGAGAAAGTAAGGAAAGGAAAGAAGGAAATAAGGAAGGAAGGGAGGAAATAAGAAGGAAGGAAGGAAGGAAGGAAGGAAAGGGGAGGGTGAGGAGGGAAGAAGGTTTAAATGGAGTAAGATGGACCCCCTCCCCCCCTACACCATACCTACTCCCCCCACCCACCCCCTAAGTGTGTGTATACCTTAAGGTAGGCATATACTCAGAGCATCCCTATTACTGTCATGCTAGGGGAAAAATATGTTTAGGTTAGGGAGAACACACACACACACACACACACACACACACACGTTAGTTGGGTTTTTAATGTGTTTGTTTCTTTTTGTTGTTATTGTGTTTGTTTGTTGTTGTTTTTGGTGTTTATTTGTTTTTAATTTGTTTTTGTTTATCTTTTTTTTGCTACTTTTTTTGTTTTTATTTTGTTTTTGTTGTTTGTTTTGGTTGTATTATTATTGTGTTGATGAATGTATTTTATTTTGTGTTTGCTAATGTTTATGTTGTTATTGTTGTTGTTAATATATTGTGTTGTTTCAATTTATGATTCCCCGTGTGTGTGTGTGTGTGTGTGTGCGCGTGTGTGTGTGTGTGTGTGTGTTGCCCAGGTAAGAGACACACCTGTCCATTCACCTGGTGAGATCAGGTGAACCAGCGGACACAAGCCGAGGTGAGTACAGGTAAATCCTTAATTAGGGATGAGAGTGGGGAGTGGGGAGTAGGGAGTAAAACATAAGAGGGGAAGAAGAGAAGAGAAGAGGGAGGGAAGGAGAGGAGAGAAGAGATGGAGAGAAAAAAAAGGAAGAAAGAGAGGAGTGGAGAGTAGGGAAGAGAGGGAGGGGAGGGAAGGAGGAGAGAAGGAAGGAGAAGGGGGAGAGGGGAAGGAAGGAAGGAAGGAAGGAAGGAAGGAAGGAGGAAAGAAAGGAAAGGGAGGGGAGAAGAAGGAAGTAGAGCGCGATTGTGAGGGAGGGGATGGAAAGTGATAGAAGGCAATATGATGGAGGAGGAAGGGAGAGGAATGGAGGGAAGAAAGAAGGTGGATAAGAGAGGGTGAGCGGAGAGAGAGAGAGAGAGAGAGAGAGAGAGAGAGAGAGAGAGAGAGAGAGAGAGAGAGAGAGAGAGAGAGAGAGAGAGAGAGACTTAACTAAAGGGAACAGCATCATCCACCTACAGGTCACCCAACCAATCCTTCAGATAAACAAACACAGACACGACCCATCCTAGGGCATCCATCTGAACATACAAACACACAAACACTCTCTTAAACAAACGACAAACACAGAAACAATGTCTTTATTTTTTAGGGTGTTATTCTGTCATATACTTAATTATTGTTATTATTATTATTATTATTATTATTATTATTATCATCACACACACACACACACACACACACACACACACACACACACACACTTACATTAGCTCATACAACTTTCTAATTAAAAAAAATATATATAAACTAAAAGAAGAAAAGAAAAAATACATACGATACCAAAAAATACAATGAACTACAAAACTACAACAACTTTTAGAAACTACAAAAGCACTTGAGACAAAAACCCTCTTTTGTTTGGGACAAGTTTGGTAGAGACACAAGTTGGGGCTTCTTATAATTGAGCTAAGTCGTACTCGAGTGAGGGGGAGGTCAGGGGAGAGGAGGATGAGGGGAAGGAGTGTTGGAGGATGAGGGAGGGTGGGGGAGGATGAGTGGGGGAGGGGGACGTTGAAATGGGGGTGGGAAGAATGGAAATATGGAGAGGGGGAGTGGATATAGGGAGGGGAAGAATGGAAATAGGAAGAGGAGTGCAAATAGGAAGTGGAAATAGGGAAGGGAGGCAAGAATATAAATAGGGAGAACAAAACGGTAATGAGGGGGACTGAGGGGGACCTATAAGCTATTATGTAACCTATTTACATAGCCCACTACCATAAACTACATATTAATACGTACATAACACATATTACAAACAACTTCGTCTATATGTGCTTCTCAAACTACATATAACATTTCAGAATACAGTGTTACATATTACAGAGATTACATATATTTATCATTCATTATATATACATTATATATAGCGAGATAGCAGTGACTAGCAACGATGTTAGTAAGCAAATAGACAAACTAAAGCCTAATAAGTCACCAGGTCCCGATGAGAGATTTGCCAGAGTATTAAAGGAATGTAAGGAAGAGCTTAGTATGCCCTTAGCAAAGTTGTTTAACATGTCATTAAAAACGGGTGAAGTAACAGATTCTTGGAGGATAGCGAATGTAATACCAATTTTCAAGAAGGGAGATAGATCACTATCCTCAAACTACCGTCCAATCAGTCTAACATCAATTGTAGGCAAATTAGTGGAAGCAATGATTTCAAACTCTATTCGAAATCACCTGGAGAAGCACAAGTATCTGTATCTTGTAGGACCTGTATCGTGCAGGACCTGTATCGTGTAGGACCTGTATCGTGCAGGACCTGTATCGTGTAGGACCTGTATCGTGCAGGACCTGTATCGTGTTGGACCTGTACCGTGTAGGACCTGTATCGAGTAGGACCTGCACCGTGTAGGACCTGTATCGAGTAGGACCTGCACCGTGTAGGACCTGTATCGAGCAGGACCTGTATCGTGTTGGACCTGTACCGTGTAGGATCTGTATCGAATAGGACCTGTATCGAGTAGGACCTGCACCGTGTAGGACCTGTATCGTGTTGGACCTGTACCGTGTAGGATCTGTATCGAATAGGACCTGTATCGAGTAGGACCTGCACCGTGTAGGACCTGTATCGAGTAGGACCTGTATCGTGTTGGACCTGTATCGAGCAGGACCTGTATCGTGTTGGACCTGTACCGTGTAGGATCTGTACCGTGTAGGACCTGTATCGAGTAGGACCTGCACCGTGTAGGACCTGTATCGAGTAGGACCTGCACCGTGTAGGACCTGTATCGAGCAGGACCTGTATCGTGTTGGACCTGCACCGTGTAGGATCTGTATCGAATAGGACCTGTATCGAGTAGGACCTGCGCCGTGTAGGACCTGTATCGTGTTGGACCTGTACCGTGTAGGATCTGTATCGAATAGGACCTGTATCGAGTAGGACCTGCACCGTGTAGGACCTGTATCGAGTAGGACCTGTATCGTGTAGGACCTGTATCGAGTAGGACCTGTATCGAGTAGGACCTGCACCGTGTAGGACCTGTATCGTGTAGGACCTGTATCGAGTAGGACCTGTATCGAGTAGGACCTGCACCGTGTAGGACCTGTATCGTGTAGGACCTGTATCGTGTAGGACCTGTATCGAGAAGGACCTGTATCGTGCAGGACCTGTATCGAGAAGGACCTGCACCGTGTAGGACCTGTATCGTGTTGGACCTGTATCGAGTAGGACCTGCACCGTGTAGGACCTGTATCGAGTAGGACCTGCACCGTGTAGGACCTGTATCGAGTAGGACCTGTTTCGTGCTGGACCTGTATCGAGTAGGACCTGTATCGTGTAGGATCTGTATCGAGTAGGACCTGTATCGAGTAGGACCTGCACCGTGTAGGACCTGTATCGTGTAGGACCTGTATCGAGTAGGACCTGTATCGAGTAGGACCTGCACCGTGTAGGACCTGTATCGAGAAGGACCTGTATCGTGTAGGACCTGTATCGAGTAGGACCTGTAACTCGGTGAGCCTCGAGGATTAAGGTCCAGCTTCAAGTATCGACGCTGTTGCTACTACCTCGAGGGACAACAACCCCCCCCCTCCCTCCTTCCCTCCCTTGACCCCCCACCTCACACACACACACACACACGTTTCCCTTTCCACTCCTTCTTCACCCCCTCCAACATTCTTCCCCCCCCCCCCCCCACATCCATCCGCCCCTCCCCCTTCTCCAACACTTCTCCCCATTCCTCAAACCCACTTCCATCACTCCTTCACCTTACTCCTTCCTCCCTCACTCCATGTTTCCACCTCCCTCTCCTCCACGCGACTCCCTACCCCTTCCCCCCAACAACCCTCCACGTTCGTCAACCACCCCACCCCCACCTCACCTCATCCCCCCCCCCACCTCCAGTAATTATTGGCTTACGGGCGGAAGGAACAATGAAAAATATCCCGGCAAAATATACAGTGTGGGTAGTTTACTGGTCACGTTATTGCTGTTATTGCTCGCTAGGGGAAAATGACATATACTTTTTTATAATTTCGTACATTTTCTTTTTACAGGTTGGGTTGGGTTGGGTTGGGTTGGGGTAGCATAAATGGTATTTAATCATCAGAAGAAATAAGCTGAGTTATGTTAGGATAGGTAAGGTAAGGTAAGGTAAGGTTAGGTTACGTTAGGTAAGGTAAGGTAAAGTTAGGATAGGTAAGGTAAGGTAAGGTTAGGATAGGTAAGGTAAGGGTAGGATAGGTAAGGTAAGGTAAGGTAAGGTTAGGATAGGTAAGTTAAGGTTAGGTAAGGTAAGGTTAGGATAGGTAAGGTTAGGATAGGATAGGTAAGGTAAGGTAAGGTAAGGTAAGGTTACGTTAGGTAAGGTAAGGTAAGGTAAGGTAAGGTAAGGTTACGTTAGGTAAGGTAAGGTAAGGTAAGGTTAGGATAGGTTACGTTAGGTAAGGTAAGGTAAGGTAAGGTAAGGTAAGGATAGGTTACGTTAGGTAAGGTAAGGTAAGGTTAGGATAGGTTACGTTAGGTAAGGTAAGGTAAGGTAGGGTTAGGATAGATTACGTTAGGTAAGGTAAGGTAAGGTAAGGTAAGGTTAGGTTAGGTTAGCAGAAGAAATATGCTAGGGTGTCTAATTTTACAGTGACAAATACTTACTATTATCCCAACAGTCCTAGATAGAGTCACTTATATCTGGAAAGAAACGAACAAGAGTTAATTTATAATATATTATGTAAATTACCCCATTAATGATGTTATAATGAGGTAATTATTCTTACCTAATTAACGAAGTCTAATTTGGGTGGGTAATTAGTATCTGCCTGTATACATAGAATCACACATGTACGTATATAAAACGTACATGTAAATATCAGGTTATCAGGGTAGACCAAATAATAATAGAAATTCTTATCTTGCTTAGTTTCCCCTGAAGAAAACGGGAAGAGAAGAAGGTTGGATCTTTAAGCCATTTCCTCCTGTATTAAATATCAAATAGTTGACCCCATTTGATCTTTGACCTTTGACCTTCAGTGCTGGAGGTCAGTAAAATGATTCTGTGCCTCAACCTAACCTCAGAAGAAAGAAGAAACAAACACAATAACAAATAAAGAAATGAATATGAAAGAATGAATGAACGAAAAGAAAGAAGAGAAATAAAGACATAAAACAGAAGGTCTGGTCACACACACACACACACACACACACACACACACACACACACAAAACGTAATATCAATAAAATATTCTACCCGCCACAGTTTTACAGGCAGGGCCCCCTTGGGAAGACGCGTGTGTGTGTGTGTGTGTTTAGTTCTATGGTATATATTCCCGTGTACGTTTGTGTGCGTCTCTCTCTCTCTCTCTCTCTTCTCTCTCTCTCTCTCTCTCCTCAATATTGCTATACAATCAATAACAATCTCCATAACTCAGCATCTCCCGCTATATAATTTCCGACCAAAAGAACCATTAATTTCTTTCTTGTAAAACACTAAAACAAAAAAAATAAAATAAAGACAGACTTGTAAAAGAATAACACAAAACACTAGTTGTTTATTTTAATTCACCTACAAATCGACTACTCGTTGACGCTAAGCGATTCTCATCTGTTTTCAACATGTAAACAAAGGATATTGCCAACGGGGTGGGTGGTGAATATTGTGGTGTTGAACATTATAAAGGGATTATTGGAAGTTATTGGACGTGTGTGTGTGTGTGTGTGTGGTCATACCAGAGGCAGCGGTGTTGTAGCAGTAAACACAGAGCACTTGTCGTACAGTTGAGTTACGATACACTTACTACTACCACATCAGAACTACGAATTTTACGACAAATTCTCAAAAAATCTTTAGATATTTTTACTTATTTAAATTAGGTATGGCATAACGATCAGGCGTACAGGTAGAGTCTCAGTACAATTCTAACGCCATTTTTTGTTGCTGTAAGAATCCAAACATTTCTCTACCACATTACCCACACTGCCCTAAAACCACCACAACCCACAGCCAGCTAGATCCCACACACACGTCTACCACAACCCAACAAACCCACACACACATCTCTACCACAACCCAACAAACCCACACACACATCTCTACCAGACCCCAACAAACCCACACACACACATTTACCACAACCCAACAAAACCCACACACACATCTCTACCACACCCCAACAAACCCACACACACACATCTACCACAACCCAACAAAACCCACACACACACATCTACCACAACCCAACAAAACCCACACACACATCTCCACCACAACCCAACAAACCCACACACACACATCTACCACAACCCAACAAACCCACACACACACATCTCCACCACAACCCAACAAACCCACACACACACGTCTACCACAACCCAACAAACCCACACACACACATCTCCACCACATACCAACAAACCCACACACACACATCTCCACCACAACCCAACAAACCCACACACACACATCTACCACAACCCAACAAACCCACACACACACATCTACCACAACCCAACAAACCCACACACACATCTACCACAACCCAACAAACCCACACACACATCTCTACCACAACCCAACAAACCCACACACACATCTCTACCACAACCCAACAAACCCACACACACATCTCTACCACACCCCAACAAACCCACACACACATCTCTACCACAACCCAACAAACCCACACACACACATCTCTACCACAACCCAACAAACACACACACACATCTCTACCACACCCCAACAAACCCACACACACATCTCTACCACAACCCAACAAACCCACACACACACATCTCTACCACAACCCAACAAACCCACACACACATCTCTACCACAACCCAACAAACCCACACACACATCTCTACCACAACCCAACAAACCCACACACACATCTACCACAACCCAACAAACCCACACACACACATCTCTACCACAACCCAACAAACCCACACACACATCTCCACCACAACCCAACAAACACACACACACATCTCTACCACAACCCAACAAACCCACACACACATCTCTACCACAACCCAACAAACCCACACACACATCTCTACCACAACCCAACAAACCCACACACACATCTCTACCACAACCCAACAAACCCACACACACATCTCTACCACAACCCAACAAACCCACACACACATCTCTACCACAACCCAACAAACCCACACACACATCTCTACCACAACCCAACAAACCCACACACACATCTCTACCACAACCCAACAACCCACACACACATCTACCACAACCCAACAAACCCACACACACATCTCTACCACAACCCAACAAACCCACACACACATCTCTACCACAACCCAACAAACCCACACACACATCTCTACCACAACCCAACAAACCCACACACACATCTCTACCACAACCCAACAAACCACACACACATCTCTACCACAACCCAACAAACCCACACACACATCTCTACCACAACCCAACAAACCCACACACACATCTCTACCACAACCCACAAACCCACACACAACTCTACCACAACCCAACAAACACACACACATCTCTACCACAACCCAACAAACCCACACACACATCTCTACCACAACCAACAAACCCACACACACATCTCTACCACACCCCAACAAACCCACACACACATCTCTACCACAACCCAACAAACCCACACACACATCTCTACCACAACCCAACAAACCCACACACACATCTCTACCACAACCCAACAAACCCACACACACATCTCTACCACAACCCAACAAACCCACACACACATCTCTACCACAACCCAACAAACCCACACACACATCTACCACAACCCAACAAACCCACACACACATCTCTACCACAACCCAACAAACCCACACACACATCTCTACCACAACCCAACAAACCCACACACACATCTCTACCACAACCCAACAAACCCACACACACATCTCTACCACCACAACCCAACAACAAACCCACACACACATCTCTACCACAACCCAACAAACCCACACACACATCTCTACCACAACCCAACAAACCCACACACACATCTCTACCACAACCCAACAAACCCACACACACATCTCTACCACAACCCAACAAACATCTCTACCACAACCCAACAAACCCACACACACATCTCTACCACACCCCAACAAACCCATACACACATCTCTACCACATACCACATATTCCGTACATGTCACAATATATATTCAACTCACATACATACAGTAAAAAAAATATAATAAAAATATATAATGGAAAGTGATCGTAAGTTTGCGTTAGTACCGCTGGTGGTCTGGAAGTGCCTACTACTTACCGTGAATTATTTATCTTGGGACAGGACAGGACAGAACAGTAAAGTACTCTCTCTCTCTCTCTCTCTCTCTCTCTCTCTCTCTCTCTCTCTCTCTCTTGTTTATCTTCTCATCCTCTTTCTACTTTTTTTTTACTCTTATTTCCTCTCTCTTTCTCCCCTTCTTCCTCCTTCCCTCCATCCTTATCCATATTGCTTTCTCCCTCTTTCCTTTCGTCCTCCTCCTCCTCCACCTCCCCATCCTTCTCCAGTCCTCCTTGACATCCTCCTCTTCCTCCTTCCCCTTTCCTCCTCCACCACAAACTTCTCCTCCTCCCCCCCCCTCTTCTTCCTTCCCCTCCTCTTCCTCCTCCTGCAGGGTGCATGACGAAGGAGCATTGAACCCCAGGCAGCAAGAGGTCCCGCACTGACCATCCAGTAGGCTCCCCGCGGCACGATCAATAGACAACCTTCTTGCAACATTTTTGACCTTGCAACACACTTGACCTTTAACCCATGCAGTGTTCTTAACCTTGCAACACACACACACGCTTGACTCTGCAACACACATACTTGACCTTGCAACCGACGACGTTTATCCCCATGCAGTGTTTTGACCTTGCAACACACACTCAACCTTGCAACATTTTTGACCTTGCAACCAACTTGACCTTTACCCCCATGCAGTGTTCTTAACCTTGCACACACACACACACACACTTGACCTTGCAACTGCTGACCATGCACCCAACTTGTCTTTCTCCCCATGCAGTATACTTCACCTTGCAACACACACAATGGACCCTGCAATATTCACACTTGTCCTTGCAACTGCTGACATTGCAACGCATTTGATCCTCTCCCCCATGCAATAGCTGTACCATTGCAACTATCACACGCTTTTGCAACATTTTTGAGATTAAAATAATTGAGAGCAACATACGTGACATTCAATTCTGACCTTGCAACAAACTGGACCCGCATGCAATATTCCTCTCTCTCTCTCTCTCTCTCTCTCTCTCTCTCTCTCTCTCTCTCTCTCAGGCCATCTCAAGCAACAATAACACTCACCCAACGACAAGGAATAACATCTTACTGGGCTGCGTTCGTGAGCCCCAAATCCGCCTTTCTTGGTCTGACTGTATACGTTTTTACCAGATGAGAGATTTATTTTCTAGTGAAGCATAATACAGGTTTTGGTAGTGTTTTATTACAAAGACCACTACTACTACTACTACCACTATTACTACTACTACCACTATTACTATTACTACTATCATTAACACTATTACTGCGACTACCATCTTTACTACTACTGCTACTACTACTACTTCCACTATTACTACTACTACCACTATTACTACTAGTTTTTTTTTTAACGTGGCCTCCAGCCTCCCCCAATAGCCACACCTTCGCCGCCATTTTACTACCTTAATATTAAATATCCTAATACATAAGTAGCTATCCTAGCTGTGTTGAGTTAGTTGAGCCGCAGATCTATGCGGCATTCAGTGACTGTTGCCTCATAGTTAATATCTGCAACTGTTGTCGGCTTTGGGGCCGATGCTCTCGTTCCCCTAAGGCAGAGCAAAGCCGACCTAAGGAGAGAGAAGGACAGTCGACATCTCATCCAGGCTGCAACATAACTTCTGGGCTGCTGCTTCTGTTCGGATATCACCTCCGCGAGTCTGGCGTAGAAGCATCTTGCACTTGGTCCCATCCCACCAGAGGTTGTGAACACTAGAGGAGTGAAGCTGCCTTGATCAACGTTCTGAATTCTCTCCCCATATGCCCTTATCTTGTCGTTCTCGTTCCTCCTATGTGCAGAATCGAGAGCTAAGTTATGGTAACATCTGGCCATGGGATAAAAAATCCTGATGTCGAAGAAGGCTCGCTGTCCCCGCGTCCAGAATCCTCGAGCAGTGATGTCAACACGGGCTTCATTGGATGTGTTTGAAGTCCTATGTTGGAAATTCTCACCGTCCAATGGAAGGAGGGTCGGTTCTACCCTGACATCACGACAGATTTCCTTCAACATATTTGCTGTGAGGTCCCTTACTTCATCATGCCTCATGTATATGAAGCCCCTTTTCTTGCACACCATGGCGTGATCGACGTCATAGGAAGAGCCACACACGCATTGGGAGGGCAAACCTTCTACTGGCCTACCGTACCTTAGAGCAATGGCATCTGTAAATTCTTGTTTATTGAGACTGAAACCATTCGCCCTTATTGGTAACGTAGTTAACCAGTTCGAGGCACCCAGCTCTTGCGCTATAGCTACTTTTTTTCTTCAAATTCTCTGGTTCTTGCAGTAACAGTTGCTGCAAGTTATCACTTTGGCCGTGCTGTCGTTCTGTCGTAATGGACCTTCTAATCTTGTTTACTTCACTGGTATCCACCTGCCCTGTTGCGTTCTGAGCTATCATGTGGTCAGTGAGGGCTACCGTGAGCTTAACTGAGTTTTGATGTTCGGTGGCAGCAATCTCCTACTATCATTAACACTATTACTACGACTACCATCATTACTACTAATACTACTACTATGATTACTATTTTTTTATATAACGTGGCCTCCAGCCTACTATAATTATTACGACTACCATCATTACAACTACTATGATTATTACAACTATCATCATTACTACTACTACTACTACTACCACCAAGTGAGGCAGGAGACTGTGAGAACGAATGAGAGTCGTTTACAGGGCCAAGCACACCTCAGGTGAATCTCTCTCTCTCTCTCTCTCTCTCTCTCTCTCTCTCTCTCTCTCTCTCTCTCTCTCTCTCTAAGGTAGGAGCACCATCACGTTAATGGAGGTGTTATCAGGTAAGAAACGCCACTATAAGTCTCTCCTTCCTTCTCTCCTTTCCTGCCTTTTTTCCCCACTCCTTGTTTCCCCCCTACCTTCCTTCCTGCCCATTTCCCTCCTTGCTTTCCTCCAGTTTTCTTGCCATCATTTTTCCCTTTCCCTTCTTTCCTTCCTCCCTCCTTCCCTCCACTTCTTTAAAATTCCTACCATCAACGAACGCCATTCCAGCGAGAAAGTAGGCGAACGCTAGTCTGGCGAAGCGCACTACCACACTAAAGGGTAGAGAGTTGATCTGGCCAAAGTCAAAGCGAACGCCAGTAATGGCAGAAGTCAGGCGAATACTAAAGTCCACATTGCATTAAGTCGACAGGACCCGAACACCCAAATTCTTCAGCTACTTCAAACGTCATAGCTCAAAGTGACAGCTGATTGGTTACCGGTAATTACCATCAGCCAATCACCGGCGGCTTTGAAAACCTTTGATGTTGGAACTTGTGAAGACTATCGAGAGTCGTGAAACAATTACGTCACATTATTGGAACATTTTTGTTGTTGTTGCGCTTGATAAACTTTGACACTTTTGTTGATGGAAATTTTTATGAAAACTTTTCGATGTGTGAAAGTATAAATATTTTTTTACTGGTATTTTTCTTATATATATTGACTGAAAATATATAGTAAAAGTTTTTGTTAAATAATCTGAATGTAATTTGTTCAGTTTCATCGACCCGCTAGTTTTGAGATATTTGGGTGTCATCCATCAATTTCAGTTCATCCATCAGGTTCAGTTCATCCGTAACGTTTACTACCGCCCGGGAGACTCATCCATCCACCAGCTTTACTATTTCTCAAGAATAATCCAATAAGTGTTCGATCATCCACAAAGCCCATCCACCAATGATCATTCTTTACAACTCATTATCAATCTCATCCAATTCTCATATCACCCACGAGGCTCATCCAACAGCTATATTTTTATCCCTTTAACTAGTGATCTCATCCAACTCTCATCTCATCCATTCCACAGTTAAAGATCATCCAATATAAGATCATCCATGTCACTTCGTATCACTAATCAATACCCTCATCCAACTCTCACTTCATCCAAGCCTTTATTTTACCCATCTAGTAATCTCATCCATCCATCAGCTCACCCACCTATCAGTTCATCCACCTATCATCTCGTCCACCTATCATCTCACCCACCTATCATCTCACCCACCTATCAGCTCATCCACCTATCAGCTCATCCACCTATCATCTCACCCACCTATCAGTTCATCCACCTATCATCTCACCCACCTATCAGCTCATCCACCTATCATCTCACCCACCTATCATCTCATCCACCTATCATCTCAACCACCTATCATCTCACCCACCTATCAGTTCATCCACCTATCATCTCACCCACCTATCAGTTCATCCACCTATCATCTCACCCACCTATCATCTCATCCACCGATCATCTCACCCACCTATCAGCTCATCCACCTATCATCTCGTCCACCTATCATCTCATCCACCTATCATCTCAACCACCTATCATCTCACCCACCTATCAGCTCATCCACCTATCATCTCGTCCACCTATCATCTCACCCACCTATCAGCTCATCCAAATCACAGTAGGGAAGTTATCCAATTTGGCAGGTGGGGGGGGTGAGTGGGGGGGTGAGTGGAGGGGGGTGAGTGGAGGGGGGTGAGTGGAGGGGGGTGAGTGGGGGGGGTGAGTGGAGGGGGGTGAGTGGGGGGGGTGAGTGGGGGGGTGAGTGGGGGGGTGAGTGGGGGTGGTGGAGGGGGGTGTGTGGGGGGGTGAGTGGAGGGGGGTGTGTGGAGGGGTGAGTGGAGGGGTGAGTGGAGGGGGGTGAGTGGGGGGATGAGTGGGGGGATGAGTGGGGGGGTGAGTGGGGGGGATGAGGGGGGGTGAGTGGGGGGATGAGGGGGGGTGAGTGGGGGTGAGTAGAGGGGGGTGAGTGGAGGGGGTGAGTGGAGGGGGTGAGTGGAGGGGGGTGAGGGGTGAGTGGGGGTGAGGGGTGAGTGGAGGGGGTGAGGGGTGAGTGGAGGGGGGTGAGGGGTGAGTGGAGGGGGGTGAGGGGTGAGTGGAGGGGGGTGAGGGGTGAGTGGAGGGGGGTGAGTGGGGGGTGAGTGGGTGGGAGGGTGAGTGTGGGGGTGAGTGGAGGGGGTTGAGTGGGGGTTAATTTGCATATATCAGACTTGTACTGTTTCTCTGTAGTGAAGCGTGGCTCTCTCTCTCTCTCTCTCTCTCTCTCTCTCTCTGAATCATATGTGCAGGAAGGGCAGTCCTATGTGAGTCTTGAGAGAGAGAGAGAGAGAGAGAGAGAGAGAGAGAGAGAGAGAGAGAGAGAGAGAGAGAGAGAGAGAGAGATTTACTCAACTTTCTCTAAGGGGATAAAAGTGTCCATCAATTCCCTCCCCAAAACTTTCTTTCAGAGTTTTGAAGAGTAAGGAAGGAAGTAGAGGGGAAAGGAGGGAAGGAAAATGGGGAGAGGTGGTAGAGGAGGGAGAGGGAGGGAGATAAGGAGGGAAAGGAGTGGGGGTAGAGGAGGAGGAAGGAGAGAGAGAGGGAGAGATGCATGGGGTAATGGAATGAGTGTAAGAGGAAGAAAGGAAACAAATGATAAATAAAAGAAGGAAGACAGACAAGGAAGGAAGGAAGGAAGGAAGGAAGGAAGGAAGGAAAGTGTATCAAAGAGCACTCAAAACTAGGAAGGGGGAGAATGAAAAGTTCGACTATGTTAAGTATGAGGAGTGCTGCCTTGAGAGGGGGGAGTGGGGGGTGAAGGGGGGATGGAGGGGGAGGGGGTAGTGGGAGAAGGAGTGGACGGAGGGAGGGGAAAGTAAGAAAGCTTGTATCCCAGCTCTCACTCTCTCTCACCTCGTCTTCCTCCCACTCACCGTCTCCCTTCTCCCCCCTAACCCACTCCCTTCCCCCATTCACCCCATCCCTTCACCTTCCTTCTTTCTCCCACACATACCCTTCCTTCCTTCCTTCCTCCCTCTCCGCTCCTTCCTCCCTTCTCCCCTCACCCCCCACTCATCCTCCTCCTCCCACTCACCTCCAGTAGCGGCCATCATCTCTCTCCCCCAGAACCATTTCCTCAGCCCTGTACAGCCGACCAAGAGCCTCAGGCAATCTCCCTCCCACACCGCTCGGTCGACCCTCAAACACTCTTACGACCAAATGCCTCAACTTACGGTATTTTTCCAAGTCCATTTGTGGATCTTTGGAAGGATCTTACGGTAATTTTCCAGGTCCCGTTGTGGATCTTTGGAAGGATCTTACGGTATTTTTCCAGGTCCAGTTGTGGATCTTTGGAAGGATCTTACGGTAATTTTTCAGGTCCCGTTGTGGATCTTTGGAAGGATCTCACGGTAATTTTCCAGGTCCAGTTGTGGATCTTTGGACGGATCTTACGGTAATTTTCCAGGTCCAGTTGTGGATCTTTGGAAGGATCTCACGGTAATTTTCCAGGTCCCGTTGTGGATCTTTGGAAGGATCTCACGGTAATTTTCCAGGTCCCGTTGTGGATCATCGGAAGGATCTTACGGTAATTTTCCAGGTCCAGTTGTGGATCATCGGAAGGATCTCACGGTAATTTTCCAGGTCCCGTTGTGGATCATCGGAAGGATCTTACGGTAATTTTCCAGGTCCAGTTGTGGATCATTGGACGGATCTTACGGTAATTTTCCAGTTCCCGTTGTGGATCTTTGGAAGGATCTTACGGTAATTTTCCAGGTCCAGTTGTGGATCATTGGAAGGATCTTACGGTAATTTTCCAGGTCCCGTTGTGGATCATTGGAAGGATCTTACGGTAATTTTCCAGTTCCCGTTGTGGATCTTTGGAAGGATCTCACGGTAATTTTCCAGGTCCCGTTGTGGATCATTGGAAGGATCTTACGGTAATTTTCCAGGTCCAGTTGTGGATCATTGGACGGATCTTACGGTAATTTTCCAGGTCCCTTTGTGGATCTTTGGACGGATCTTAGGGTAATTTTCCAGAACTCGGCGTAAATTTCCCAAGAATTCACACACACAGAAAAATCGTAAATAAAAATCGTAAAAGGCATCCAATTGGTTCCATAAAGTTTCCAGGCCAAGATAACAACAAACAAAATGGCGTCAAACTTATTCAGAGACTCGACAGTAATTTAAGAGATGAAGTTTATTAACATACAAAATGCCTAAAAGTCCAAATGGTGGGTAATTTGTAGGCGTGTGGGGAGTACTGTACCTCTTCCCTCCTCCTCCTCTTTCTTCTTCCTCCTCTTACCTCTAACTCTTCCTACGTCTACCTCCTCCTCCCTCCTGCCTCTTCCTCCTCCTCCTCTTCCCTCCCTTTTCCTCCTTTTCCCCTATTCCATTCTTCCCTTACATCTTCCTCCCCCTCCCTCTTCCTCCACCTACCCTCACCTTCCTCCTCCTCCCTCCCTTTTCCTCCTTTTCCCCTATTCCTTTCTTCCCTTATCTCTTCCTCCTCCTCCTCTTCCCTCCCTTTTTCTCCTTTTCCCCTATTCCTTTCTTCCCTTACCTCTTCCTCCCCCTCCCTCTTCCTCCACCTACCCACCTTCCTCCTCCACCTACCTCTCCCTCCTCCACCTACCTCTCCCTCCTCCTCCTCCTCCCTCTTCCACGGCCAAGACACCATTTCCTTCACTCAATATCCTGAATATATAGTTTGAGAATTGACTGGTTCGCCAATCTCGTCCTGATTACTCTCCCATTCCTCTCCCATCACCCCCACCCACATCCCTCTCCCATCACACGCCCCCCACCCACATCCCTCTCCCATCACTCACCCCCACCCACATCCCTCTCCCATCACACAACCCCACCCACATCCCTCTCCCATCACACGCCCCCCACCCACATCCCTCTCCCATCACTCACCCCCCACCCACATCCCTCTCCCATCACTCACCCCCACCCACACCCCTCTCCCATCACACACCCCCACCCACATCCCTCTCCCATCACTCACCCCCCACCCACATCCCTCTCCCATCACTCACCCCCCACCCACATCCCTCTCCCATCACACACCCCCACCCACATCCCTCTCCCATCACTCACCCCCCACCCACATCCCTCTCCCATCACTCACCCCCCACCCACATCCCTCTCCCATCACACACCCCCACCCACATCCCTCTCCCATCACTCACCCCCCACCCACATCCCTCTCCCATCACTCACCCCCCACCCACATCCCTCTCCCATCGCACGCCCCCCACCCACATCCCTCTCCCATCACTCACCCCCCACCCACATCCATCTCCCATCACTCACCCCCCACCCACATCCCTCTCCCATCACTCACCCCCACCCACATCCCTCTCCCATCGCACGCCCCCCACCCACATCCCTCTCCCATCACACACCCCCACCCACATCCCTCTCCCATCGCACACCCCCACCCACATCCCTCTCCCATCGCACGCCCCCCACCCACATCCCTCTCCCATCACTCACCCCCACCCACATCCCTCTCCCATCACACACCCCCACCCACATCCCTCTCCCATCACACACCCCCACCCACATCCCTCTCCCATCACACGCCCCCCACCCACATCCCTCTCCCATCCCTCTTCTCCCACCTCCACCCCTACCACCTACCTCTACCACCCTTTCCCCTCCCCGTATCCCCACCATCTACCCCTACCCCTCTCTTCACCACCTCCATATCACCATCCACCCCCTCCCCCTATCCCCACCATCCACTCCTACCTCCTAACCTAACCTAAGTTAACCCACCCCAACCGAACCTAGCTAACCTAACCTAACCAAACCTAACCTAACCTAACCTAACCTAACCTAACCAAACCTAACCTAACCTAACCTAACCAAACCTAACCTAACCTACCTCACCCCAACCTCACATAACCTAAATACACCAAAATGAATAAAACCGGATCTAAGTGTTGAGAAGCAAAGAAAACACAATAGACTGGGGTTGTATCGTGGAGCCGGGAGCCACAAGTGTCCAGAATGGGTTTATTTCAGGGTCGTAAAACGGAGAGGCGACAGATTACATTCAATACGGTCCGCCAGCCAGTGTCCATTACTTGATTAAGGAAACGACGTTGTATCCGGCCAGGACAGATATTTAGGGGTATTTGTATCCGGTAGGGCCTGATATTAGGCCGTACGGACACTCACAAACACGTACATATATACACACATACATGTACACATAATTATACAAAATACACACATGCAAACACACACGTACGCGACAACATATTCACATACACACAGATAGGTATACGACACACACACACACACACACACTTACAAAATTGCGTCGCCAAACAAACTTTTTCACTTTTGTCCATTAGGTAACAGTGAAGTAGCCTGTAGTAACTTTACTACTTAGAGACACTTTCCTGCTATTGTAGTAACTTGTAATAGTACAGTAATAAAAATAGCAATAGAAATAATAATAAAAACAAATGTTTTTTTTCACGTCCTGTTCGTCGTACTTTAACAACATGGGACGCTAATCGTGCTCTCTCTCTCTCTCTGGCGGCGAAGTGAGGCGAATCTGATAGTCTAATACGTTTGCTCGCCAGATACGTTTATTGGCTGGCTTAAGTCTTTTCCCTTGTATTACACACACACACACACACACATACACGTAACAGAAACAAGGTACCAATAACAAGCTGCACCCACACCATTGGTACTCAGCCAGCAGGACGGTACAGAACCACTCGAGACTTGCAAACCTAACCTAACCTAACCTATCCAAACCTAACATAACCAGTCGAGGCGTCCTGAACCCCCACAACACCGCCCCTGGAATGGATGTTGTATGCAAATTTCGTCTCGGCGGTGGAGGGTAAAAACGGGTATATTTTGTGTGTGGTGCAGTGGCAAGGGGTGTTGGAACCTATATCTTTACCACTTCCCCTGCCAGCTTGGGTTAGGTTAGGTTAGGTTAAGGGTAGGTTAGGTTAGGTTAAGGTTAGGTTAGATTAGGTTAGGAAAAACACACCTTCCGAACAGTTACTAAAATATCCGAACTATAACTGAAACATCCGAATCAAATAAAACACCCATTATGAACACAACTCGATTCCAAACTCAATTCGAAACGTGAATCAAATTTCGGAGTATAAAACAGACATCAAAACACACACACATACATCAAAACACACACACATACATCAAAACACACACACATACATCAAAACACACACACACATACATCAAAACACACACACATACATCAAAACACACACACATACATCAAAACACACACACATACATACATCAAAACACACATACATACATCAAAACACACACACATACATCAAAACACACACACATACATCAAAACACACACACACACATACATCAAAACACACACATATACATCAAAACACACACACATACATACATCAAAACACACACACATACATCAAAACACACACACATACATCAAAACACACACACACATACATCAAAACACACACACATACATCAAAACACACACACATACATCAAAACACACACACACATACATCAAAACACACACACATACATCAAAACACACACATACATACATCAAAACACACACACATACATCAAAACACACACATACATCAAAACACACACACATACATACATCAAAACACACAAACATACATCAAAACACACACACCATACATCAAACACACACACACAACATCAAAACAACACACATACATACATCAAAACACACATACATACATCAAAACACACACACATACATCAAAACACACACACAAACACACACACATACATCAAAACACACATACATACATCAAAACACACACACATACATCAAAACACACACACACATACATCAAAACACACACATACATCAAAACACACACACACATACATCAAAACACACACACACATACATCAAAACACACACACATACATCAAAACACACACATACATACATCAAAACACACACACATACATCAAAACACACACACATACATCAAAACACACACACATACATACATCAAAACACACATACATACATCAAAACACACACACATACATCAAAACACACACACATACATCAAAACACACACACATACATCAAAACACACATACATACATCAAAACACACACACATACATCAAAACACACACACACATACATCAAAACACACACACATACATCAAAACACACATACATACATCAAAACACACACACATACATCAAAACACACACACATACATCAAAACACACACACATACATCAAAACACACACACATACATCAAAACACACACACATACATCAAACAGTAAACTAAAACACAATTGGTCTATCTCAAACCAATTCCAGGACATTACTCGCCTCACGGAACACCAATCAAAATCTCGAGACGAGACATTTCGAGATAATAAACCCCAAGTCTCGAAACATCAAATGAAACACTAAAAAGGACGGTGAGTCTCGTCTATCTGGAGTCCATTTTCTGTTATCAATTGCTTCACGAAACACCAATCGAAGCATCGAAATAATATCACCCAGTTCTTGAAATATTAAATGAAACATCGATACAAACCAAGTCAATCTGAAACTTATGTCCAGTTATCAATTGCTTTATGATACAGCAAACGAAGAATCTCTCTCTCTCTCTCTCTCTCTCTCTCTCTCTCTCTCTCTCTCTCTCTCTCAGCTTTCCCCTCAAAATAAGGCTGAAAAAGACCCTCAATAAAAGACTTCTAATATTAGGACCTATCTGCTGGTGGTGATGGCCTCCTGTGCCTGCGGGCTACTGTGGGGGGAGGAGGAGAGGAAAACACGAGGAGGGGGAGACAGGATGAGGGGGAGACAGGAGAATGGGAAGGAGAGGAAAGGACGGGGAGGATAACACGAGAGGGACGAGGAAGAGGAGGGGGCGAGGGAGTAGAGGGGGAGGAGGAGGAGAAGAGAACACAAGAAGGAGGAGAAAATGATAAAGAGGAGGCAGGGGAGGGGGAGAAGGTGAAACGAGAGGGAAGAAGTTATGAGGAGAAGAGGAGGAAGAGGAGGGCAAGATAAAGATAAGCAGGAGGATTAAAAATGGGGAAGAGAGGAAAAAATGTAAGGAGAAAGAAGTAAAGGAGGGCGAAGGAGGGAAGGAGGTAAAAATTGAGGAAGGAGAAGAAAGGACTCAAGGACGGGGAGGAGAAAGAAGAAAAGAGACAGTAAATATGACTCTCTCTCTCTCTCTCTCTCATCAGCCCTGGCGATCAAGTCCTGCGGCGACGAGTGGTCATATTGACTCACTTCCAATGAAAGGTGGGGGAGACAGCACCCCCTACCACAACACCCCCCTAAACACCCCCTCTTGCCTTAATCCCTCCCTTTCTCCCTTACCTAAACACTCCCTCTTGCCTTAAACTCTCCCTTTATCCCTTACCTAATCTCTCTCTCTCTCTCTTACCGTTCATCCGATCTTTTTCTTCCCCCTTCCTCTTCCATTCCTCCTCTTCCCTCTTCTCGCATCTTCCCCCTATTTACTCTTCTTCTCTTTCCTCTCCCTAATATCTCCCCTATTTACTTCCTCTAATATAACTGTTATTTTTCTCCCCTACAATCTCCCCTTCTCTCCCCCTAACTCCTAACAATCACCCCCTCCCCTCCCCAAGCCTCACCACCCACCCCTCACCTCACAACCCCCCCCCCCTTCCGTGCTAACTAGGGGGAGGTACAAAATGATCGTGTATTGATCTTCGCCCTTATAGATCCTTCAAGACCCTCGTCCTATACGTGGAGGGAGGGAGGGAGGGAGGGAAGGGGGTAGGGAGGGAGGGAGGGAAGTATGGGAGGAAGGGAGGGAAGATGACAGGGAGAAAATGTGACAGGGAAAAAGGGAGGTGTCAAGGAAGAATGGGGCCAAGGAGGGAGGGAGGAGGGAGATGGGGGAGAGAGATACGAGAGGGAGGGAGGGACGGAGGGAGAGAGGAAGGGGAAATGGAGAAGGAATTAGGGGAGGAAGTGAGAAGGGAGGGAGGAAGAGGGTGATAGGGAAGGAGGGAAGGGTTAATGAGGGTATACATGGAGAATATTCATTAAGTATACATGAGGGGATGGCACTTATGTATACATGGAGGACACACACACACACACACGTCAGATATCACCCAGGAATGTTACTGAAGAAGGCGCTGACGTCACCACTATACTGAGAGAGGGAACACTGAGTGACAGGTTCTTTCCCACTTCCATCCTATCCCCTTCCATCCTACTCCCATCCTCCCTCCCGCCTACCTCACCTACTCCCATCCTACACCCCTCTCATGTACTCCTGTTCCTCCCTCCCAACTCTTCCACCCTACACCCTCCTCCCACCCCTCCCACCCTACACCCCCCTCCCACCTCTTCCACCCTACACCCCCCTCCCACCTCTTCCACCCTACACCCCCCTCCCACCTCTTCCACCCTACACCCCCTCCCACCTCTTCCACCCAACACCCTCCTCCCACCCCTCCCACCCTACACCCCCTCCCACCTCTTCCACCCTACACCCCCCTCCCACCTCTTCCACCCTACACCCCCCTCCCACCCTACACCCCTTCCCATGAACTGGAAATCTTATATCAATTTATATTATCCAACCCCTCCTTATACCCACCTGCATTAAATCCACCCACCCCACCACTTAACCCACCCACACAATCCCCCCTTCCCTTCCCCCCCATCAATTTCATACACCCACTCACCATACCCCACCCCACCCCATCCACCTCACCACCCCACCCAACCACACCACACCTTCCCCACCCACACACCTACACAATCCCTCCCCCCACTCACCAATTCACACAACCACCCAACTACACCCTACCCCACCCACCTACACCCCACCCCACCCACCCACTAAGACCAGCATATTGCCTCCCTCAAAAAACCTTCCCTTTACAATTAAACAAAACACAACACAACACAACACAACACAAAAGGCACTGGGTGACGCAAGGCTCCTTAACCTGCAATACCCACTATTGTCAATAATGATTCAAACACAACACCATCATCAGCCCCCCCTCCCCCTCCTACCCCCTCCCCGCTACCCCTCCCTATTGCAAGAGAAGGGGGAGGAGTAGGAGAGTGGAAGGGGGGAGAAGAAAGTGTCAACCCCCGTACGCCACTAAGGTTGGTATTCAGGTGTATGAGTATAAGGAATTTGAGTCATAGTAGATCATGGGGGTTGGGAATGTGTTTTATTATCCCTTCTCTCCCTCCCTCTTGCCTTGCCAAAACAATGGGGGGAGGGGGAGGCTGGATATCGATTTTCTTATAAGAGGCTTTTATCGATCTGTCCTGGTGACGACGATTTGCGGAGGGAGGGAGGGAGGGAGGGGAGGGGAGGGGAGGGGAGGGGAGGGGAGGGAAGGGAGGGGAGGGGAGGGGAGGGGAGGGAGGGGAGGGAGGAAGGGAGGGGAGGGAGGAAGGAAGGAAGGAAGGAAGGAAGGAAGGAGGGAGGGAGGGAGGAAGGGAGGGAGAGGAGGGAGGGAGGGAGGGAGGGAGGGAGGAAGGGAGGGAGGGAGGGAGGAAGGGAGGAAGGAAGGAAGTAAGGAAGGAAGGAGGGAGGGAGGGAGGAGGGAGGGAGGGAGGGAGGGAGGGAGGAAGGAAGGAAGGAAGGAAGGAGGGAGGGAGGGAGGGAGGGAGGGAGGAAGGAAGGAAGGAAGGAAGGAAGGAAGGAAGGAAGGAAGGAGGGAGGGAGGGTAGAGGAGGGAGGGAGGATAGTGGAGGGAGGGGGGAGGGAAGGGGGGGAGGGAAGGAGGGTAGTGGAGGGAGGGAGGAGGGGGAGGGAGGGTTGTGGAGGGAGGGTGGACAGATAGAAGTTAGGAAGGGAAGAAGAAAGGGAGGGAGACAATGAGGGAGGGAAGCATAGTGGAAGGAAGGAAGGGGAGTTAGGGAAGAGGGAATGAAGCAGGGAGGGAAGGGTAGTGAAAGAAGGGGAAGATGGAAAAGGACAGAGGGACGAGGAGATTGAGTGGGAAGGGGAGAGGGAGTTAAGTGGGAATTGGTGGAGAAGGGGAGAGAACAATGAAGGGGTGGGAGAGGAGGTGAGAGGTGAGTGGAAGGGAAGAGGATAGGAAGATGAGGAAGGTAAGTGGGTGGGGAGGGGGGATGTGGGTGGGGAGGGGGGATGTGGGTGGGGAGGGGGGAGAAATGGTAAGTGGGTGGAGAGGAGGTGAGTGGGAGAAAGGTGGGGAGGGAAGGAAGATATTAGGGTAGGGAGGAAGAGGCGGGGAGGGAAGGAAAGAGAGTGGCTGGGGAGGAGGGTGTGAAGATGAGCTTATGAGAGGGAGAGGAGGGAGAGAGGAAGGAGGAGGAGGGAGAAGACGGAAAGGAGGGTTGAGGGAGGGAAAGTAGATGGAATGGGAAGACACACACACAAGGCGAAAAAGAGGGAAAAGAAAAGGAAGAAATCAATTTAAACAAGAAGAAGAAAAAAACAAAACAGCAGAGAAGAATAAGACTAAGAGGAAATGAAGAAAAGAAGAAGGAATGAAGGAAAAGAAGAAGGAATGAAGGAAATAAGAAAAGAAGGAAATGAAGAAGATATGAAGGAAAAGAAGAAGGAATGAAGGTAATAAGAAAAGAAGAAAGAATGAAGAAACGAAAAAGCATTGAAGAAAAAGAAGAAGGAATGAAGGAAATGAAGAAAAGAAGAAGGAATGAATGAAATAAGAAAAGAAGAAGGAATGAATGAAATAAGAAAAGAAGAAGGAATGAAGGAAAAGAAGAAGGAATGGAGGTAATAATAAAAGAAGAAGGAATGAGGAAAAATATGTAGTAAAAATGAAGAAATGGAGAGGAAAGGGGAAAAAAGATGAAGCAAAGCAAAAATGAAGACAATAACAAAAAATTAAGAAGTAAAAAGGAAGAAATTAAGAAAAAAAGATTAGGTAAAAATGGAAAATAAAGAAAACACGAAGTAAAAATAGAACATGAAGGAAAAAGAAGAAGACAAGACTCATCAGTAGTGAAGACAAACAGCAGACGGGGCCTCGGGGGGTGAAAGATGTGTATATATATTCATAAGGGAGAGTCCTGCGCCCAGCCTACCGGGAAGGATGAGACGGTGGGATGGCTGGAGGACACGTGGGAAACCTAGGACACGTGGTAGGATACATGGAAGGTTGTTGGACACGTGGTAGGATACGTGGAAGGTTGTAGAACACGTAATAGGATACATGGGAGGCCTAGGACACGTGGTAGGATACGTGGAAGGTTGTTGGACACGTGGTAGGATACGTGGAAGCTTGTTGGACACATGGTAGGATACATGGGAGGCCTAGGACACGTGTTATGATATCTGGAAGGCCTATGACACGTGGTAGGACAAGGACACGTGGTAGGATACATGGAAGGTGGTAGGAGGCGTGGTAGGATACATGGGAGGTGGTAGGAGGCGTGGTAGGATACATGGGAGGTGGTAGGAGGCGTGGTAGGATACAGGGAAGGTGGTAGGAGGCGTGGTAGGATACATGGGAGGTGGTAGGAGGCGTGGTAGGATACATGGGAGGTGGTAGGAGGCGTGGGAGGATACATGGGAGGTGGTAGGAGGCGTGGTAGGATACATGGGAGGTGGTAGGAGGCGTGGTAGGATACATGGAAGGTGGTAGGAGGCGTGGTAGGATACATGGGAGGTGGTAGGAGGCGTGGTAGGATACATGGGAGGTGGTAGGAGGCGTGGTAGGATACATGAGAGGTGGTAGGAGGCGTGGTAGGATACATGGGAGGTGGTAGGAGGCGTGGTAGGATACATGGGAGGTGGTAGGAGGCGTGGTAGGATACATGGAAGGTGGTAGGAGGCGTGGTAGGATACATGGGAGGTGGTAGGAGGCGTGGGAGGATACATGGGAGGTGGTAGCAGGCGTGGTAGGATAATGGAAGGTGGTAAGAGGCGTGGTAGGATACATGGGAGGTGGTAGGAGGCGTGGTAGGATACATGGGAGGTGGTAGGATACATGGGAGGAGGTAGGAGGCGTGGTAGGATACATGGGAGGTGGCAGGAGAGGTGGTAGGAGGCGTGGTAGGATACATGGGAGGTAGGAGGCGTGGTAGGATACATGGGAGGAGGTAGGAGGCGTGGTAGGATACATGGGAGGTGGTAGGATACATGGGAGGAGGTAGGAGGCGTGGTAGGATACATGGGAGGTGGTAGGAGGCGTGGTAGGATACATGGGAGGTGGTAGGAGGCGTGGTAGGATACATGGGAGGTGGTAGGAGGCGTGGTAGGATACATGGGAGGTGGTAGGAGGCGTGGTAGGATACATGGGAGGTGGTAGGAGGCGTGGTAGGATACATGGGAGGTGGTAGGAGGCGTGGTAGGATACATGGGAGGTGGTAGGAGGCGTGGTAGGATACATGGGAGGTGGTAGGAGGCGTGGTAGGATACATGGGAGGTGGTAGGAGGCGTGGTAGGATACATGGGAGGTGGTAGGAGGCGTGGTAGGATACATGGGAGGTGGTAGGAGGCGTGGTAGATACATGGGAGGTGGTAGGAGGCGTGGTAGGATACATGGGAGGTGGTAGGAGGCGTGGTAGGATACATGGAAGGTGGTAGGCGTGGTAGGATACATGGGAAGTGGTAGGAGGCGTGGTAGGATAGATACATGGGAGGTTGTAGGAGGCGTGGTAGGATAAATGGGAGGTAGGACGCGTGGTAAGATACATGGGAGATGGTAGGAGGCGTGGTAGGATACTTGGGAAGTGGTAGGAGGCGTGGTAGGATAGATACATGGGAGGTTGTAGGAGGCGTGGTAGGATAAATGGGAGGTTGTAGGAGGCGTGGTAAGATACATGGGAGGTGGTAGGAGGCGTGGTAGGATACATTGGAGGTGGTAGGATACATGGGAGGTTGTAGGAGGCGTGGTAGGACACATGGGAGGTGGTAGGATACATGGAAGGTGGTAGGAGGCGTGGTAGGATACATTGGAGGTGGTAGGAGGCGTGGTAGGACACATGGGAGGTGGTAGGACACGTGGTAGGATACATGGAAGGTGGTAGGAGGCGTGGTAGGATACATTGGAGGTGGTAGGAGGCGTGGTAGGACACATGGGAGGTGGTAGGATACATGGAAGGTGGTAGGAAGCGTGGTAGGATACATGGGAGGTGGTAGGAGGCGTGGTAGGATACATGGGAGGTGGTAGGATACATGGAAGGTGGTAGGAGGCGTGGTAGGATACATTGGAGGTGGTAGGATACATGGGAGGTTGTAGGAGGCGTGGTAGGACACATGGGAGGTGGTAGGATACATGGAAGGTGGTAGGAGGCGTGGTAGGATACATTGGAGGTGGTAGGAGGCGTGGTAGGACACATGGGAGGTGGTAGGATACATGGAAGGTGGTAGGAGGCGTGGTAGGATACATGGGAGGTGGTAGGAGGCGTGGTAGGATACGTGGGAGGTGGTAGGAGGCGTGGTAGGATACGTGGGAGGTGGTAGGAGGCGTGGTAGGATACATGGGAGGTGGTAGGAGGCGTGGTAGGATACGTGGGAAGTGGTAGGAGGCATGGTAGGATACATGGGAGGTGGTAGGAGGCGTGGTAGGATACATAGGAGGTGGTAGAAGGCGTGGTAGGATACATGGGAGGTGGTAGGAGGCGTGGTAGGATACATGGGAGGTGGTAGAAGGCGTGGTAGGATACATAGGAGGTGGTAGGAGGCGTGGTAGGATACATGGGAGGTGGTAGGAGGCGTGGTAGGATACACGGGAGGTGGTAGAAGGCGTGGTAGGATACATGGGAGGTGGTAGGAGGCGTGGTAGGATACATAGGAGGTGGTAGGCGTGGTAGGATACATGGGAGGTGGTAGGAGGCGTGGTAGGATACATGGGAGGTGGTAGGAGGCGTGGTAGGATACATGGGAGGTGGTAGGAGGCGTGGTAGGATACATGGGAGGTGGTAGAAGGCGTGGTAGGATACATGGGAGGTGGTAGGAGGCGTGGTAGGATACATAGGAGGTGGTAGGAGGCGTGGTAGGATACATGGGAGGTGGTAGGAGGCGTGGTAGGATACATGGGAGGTGGTAGGAGTCGTGGTACGATACATGGGAGGTGGTAGGAGGCGTGGTACGATACATGGGAGGTTGTAGGAGGCGTGGTACGATACATGGAAGGCCTAGAATACGTGGAAGGATACAGGGAAAAGAGAGAGAGAGAGAGAGAGAGAGAGAGAGAGAGAGAGAGAGAGAGACTACCTCATCACACCAGCTTAAGATGCACGTCACACCATCAGCCACTCCAAAGACGCACACCACCAACTCTTCTTGCCGCAGCCGCAGTCTACAGAGACCCCCGCTTTCGCAATCTGATCTCTGTTTTTTTGCCGCAGCCTCGGTCTAGAGGGGCTTAACCTCCACCTCGAATTTCTTATTTTGCCGCACCCGCAGTCCAAAGCAAGCTCAATGCAGCAATTCTCTCTCTCTCTCTCTCGCCGCAGCCACGTACTTGCCGCAGCCTAAGAAGAGCCCACTGGCACTATCCCTTCTCTCACCCCTCACTGTAACAACACATTAAGATAATCCCTGTACTGCCGCAATCCCTTTCCTCCGTCTTGCCGCAACCGCATACTAAAACAAACCGAATACCAAGCCCTTCCTTGCCGCAACCTAACCTAAAACAGCACCAATACACCGCAATCTAACCCCCCCCCCCCCGCCCCTCCCCTTGCCACAGCCGCTAAGACAACCGAATCCCACGCCCCTCCTTGCCGCAGCTTAAGACACTCTCAGTAACACAGTCTGCACATAAGAGGCGACGCGGCAGCTGGTTCCTATAGGTAATGGGATGCGGTCGTTGGCTCGTGTGAATTCAGATCGTAATCCACAAGTGTAGATTCTCAGAGATCCTTAAGATAAAAAAAACAATTATCGTAACCCCTGTGAGTACAATGACCTAACCCCTTTGAGTACAATGACCTAACCCCTTGAGTACTAAAATGGTTAACGCACAGTATTCAGAGGGTTAAGTCATCGTACTCAAGGGTTAAGTCATTGTACTCAAGGGGGTTGTCATCGTATTCAAGGCGGTTAAGTCATCGTACCCAAGGGGTTAAATCATCGTCCTTAAAGGGGTTTTAAGTTGTGATGTAAAAACGCTCCTAAGTCAACTAACCCCCCCCCCCCCCTCAAAAAAAAAATTACGATAAATTCTCAGATTTTACCGTAAATTTATATAAAAAAAAGTTTTAAACTGAACCAAATCTCCCATAAAAAAATCGTAAGTTTATTCTCAAATGTCCGTATGTTAACTTTTCCTTTTCCCTTTAACTTATAAAATCGTATCTGGCCAAGGAAGCGAAAGGAGCAGGCGACGTCACTTACCCAGCTGATAAATGCGCGCCAAGTTTCCCGCCTTTCTCTTATGTAAACAAACTCCTCGACACTGATTGGAAAAAAAAACAAAAAAAACGCGCGCTCTTGCCAGATGTATAGGTTTCATTATTTTTTTTTTTTTGGGGGGGGGGGGGCGGGTAAATCAATGTATAAAATACCTAACCTAACCTAAAATAAAGTAATCTTACCAAACCTAACGTAACCAAACCAACCCAAACCTTACCTACGTAGTTCACACACACACACACGGCGGGGAAGGGGGGGGGGACGATATCCACTTCAGCAGGGTAAATGGGAGCTTGTTTTAATAGACCCCAACCTAACCATTAGGACTCCGGGCGAAATTCTAATGGGTTCCTATGCTAATGGAACCTGATCTTAATGGGCTCTGATGTTAATGGGCCCTGATGCTAATGGACCCCGAACCTAATGGACCCCAAACCTAAATGACCCTGAATCTAATGGACCCCGAACCTAATGAACCCTGAACGTAATTGGGCTCTGAACCTAATGGACCCCGAACCTAAAGGGCCCCGAACCTAATTGACTTTGAACCTAATGGGCCCCGTTGCTAATGGTCTGGCTTGTTTGTCTATCGAGTAGACAATGATTCAAGATAACCCATTATTGCTCTCTTATTAAGGGGTGCCGTGGCTGAGTGGATTTAGCCCTCATTTCCAGTCCTAAGGGTCCCTGGTTCGATCCCGGGGTGTTCTTAGTCGACCATGTTTTCTCTCCTTGTGGTTCTAGACTCTGCAGTGTACTATATCCGCGCTGCCTTACGGTAATACGGAAAGGCTTGTGGAATATACTTTCACTTTCAATGTTTTTTATCACCTACCACCACCACTACCATCACCACTATCATCCCCTTCCTTCCGCCTCCATCCCCAACACCATTTATCCCCACCATTACCAACATCCCCACCTCCTCACCACCATCCCCACCATTACCATCATTCCCCCTCCACCCCCTAACACCACCATGGACAGCGTGACACACGGGAGGGTCAGCGTGAACAGTGATTGTGAAGCCTTATCAGCCAGCCACACTCGCCACCTACCGGGTACCTTTCATTTTGTTACACTCGCCAGGAAGAGAGGGGGGGAGGGAGAGGGGGAGGGAGAGGAGGGGGAGGGGAGAGAGGGGGAGGGCGGTTTGGAGGTAAGGGGAGGAAGGAAGGACGGAAGAAAATAAGAGGAAGAAAATAAGAGGAGGAAGGGGGAAGGAAGATAGGAAGTGAGAAAGGGAAGGAAGAAGAGGAGAAAGAGAGCAAGGAGAGAAGAGGAGGAAGAGAGAGGAAGAGAAGAGGAGGAAGTGAGGGAGGGGTAGTATTGAAACCAAACACACACACACACACACACACACACACACACACACCGGAAACATCAACTCGTGGGTCATCTCATATTATTATCATTAACTTATTTATTCCTTCCATCTTATCACAAACTTTATTTCGTTATCAGAATATATTTCTTAACCCTGATATTATTTATTGATTGTATTTCGGCCAATTTTCTTCACCGTTTAAAGCTTTTTTTTTCGAAAGTTTATTCAATTTAAAGTTTTATATTTTTTTGGGGGTAAATTTGGGAAGTGAAAGTTTTTTTCATCAAAGTTTTTCAATTACTTTTTTTATTTACAGGAAGGATTTTTTTACATTGTTTTTATATGTTTTCACACACACACACACACACACACACACACACACACACACACACACACACACACGCCATTATCTTTAACATACCTGTCAATAAACCAATAATTTCCTCCTCTCATCTTAACATAATATTATCGACCATTTGGAGTTGCCATTTACAGCCAGTACGAATTCGAGTACGTACTATTATTATCATTACCACTACTATTATTACTACCACCACTATTGTTGTTGGCGGTGGTGATGGTGGTGGTAGTAGTGGTGGCGGTGGTGGTTGTATTATTATTATTATTATTATTATTATTATTATTATTATCATTACCGCCAGACTGGAGGTCACGCCCCGATAACCTTATTAACTAAGCCTTAACTATTGTTCGGGCAACTTGTAGAGCCACTGTAACTAATACCAATTACAGGTAACTCAATCATACCTGTCTGAGAGAAGGAAGGAAGGAAGGAAGGAAGGAAGAGAGAGAGAGAAAGAAAGGATGGATAATGGATGGGAGAGGGGGAGGGGGATAAGGGAAAAAGATGTAGTGATAATGGAGAGAGAGAGAGAGAGAGAGAGAGAGAGAGAGAGAGAGAGAGAGAGACAACTATCTCCCTCCTCCTAACTATCGACCAGGGAACCATCACTACTCCTTGAGAGGGTTAACGAGGCTGCCTGGGGTGGTTGGGTGGCTTGTTCGATCGTTAACTGGGGTGGCTGGCTCTCTCTCTCTCTCTCTCTCGCTCTCTCTCTCTCTCTCTCTCAGTATTACACCGTGTAACACCCACCTACCTGTCTGGCCCCATTTGCATACACTCAACAGGGCCCCCATTCTGCAGGCTCTCGTAAACCCAATTTCATAACCAATTTTAAATTTTATTTATTTTTTTTTTAGAAATGGTTGATTTTAGAAGCCCGATTTCAGAGGTCGTGATTGTGCTGGTAGCCAATTTGAAGCCCTATTTTATGATGTGAGTTTCTTGTAACGCCCCATTGCAATCCCTATTTTAAAGATAGATGCAAATAATAGCCAATTTCAATCCTTCTGCGTACAGACTAACATAAGACCCTATTTTGAAGATGGAGTTTCGATTAGTAACACTATTTAAGGCTGTTCTAAAGCAGGAGATTATGTTAATAGCCAATTTCAAATGCTATTTAACCAAGAGATGAAAATGGGTGAGTGGGGGGGGGAGGAGGGAGGGAAGGGGGTAGGAGGGAGGGAAAGGGGAGGGAGGGAGTGAAGGGGGGGAGGGAGTGAAGGGGGAGGGAGGGAGTGAAGGGGGAGGGAGGGAGTGAAGGGAGAGGGAGGGAGTGAAGGGGGAGGGAGGGAGTGAAGGGGGAGGGAGGGAGGGAATGAAGGGGGAGGGAGGGAGTGAAGGGGAGGGAGGGAGTGAAGGGGGGAGGGAGGGAGTGAAGGGGGAGGGAGAGAGTGAAGGGGGAGGGAGGGAGTGAAGGGGAGGGAGGGAGTGAAGGGGGAGGGAGAGAGTGAAGGGGGAGGGAGGGAGTGAAGGGGGGAGGGGTGGGAAGATAATAAGAATGGAAAGAAACGAGAGAGAGAGAGAGAGAGAGAGAGAGAGAGAGAAGAGGAAGACTGTCAGTGATGAAAAAGTGAAAGCTGTGTGAGTGAACCGGGATATTGGATGAGAGGGGAGAGACGGGGGGAGGTAGCGAGGGAGAGAAGTAAGGAGGGTGGGAGAAGGGTAAGAGGAGGGAGAAGGATAGAGAGGGTAGGAGGGAGGGTGATGAAGAGGGTGGGAGGGAGGGAATGACGGTCGGAGAGGGGCTGAAAGAGGGAGGGAGGGAGGGAGGAGTGTCACAGCACTAAAGGTTAGACAGTATGGAATTTGTGATGAGGTGAGGGAGAGAGGGAGGAGAGGGTGGGAGGACAGGAGGGTGATAGTGGGAAAGGGAGGATAACAGTGGGTGAGACGGGAGAGGGGAGGGAAGGTGGTAGTGGAAGAGGAGGGAGGAAGGGGGAGGGAAGGAGGTAGTGGAAGAGGAGGGAGGAAGGAGGGAAGGTGATAGTGGAAGAGGAAGGAGGAAGGAGGGAAGGTGATAGTGGAAGAGGAGGGAGGAAGGAGGGAGGTATTGGAGGGAAGGGAAGAAGGAAAAAAGGGAAGGGGAGGGAAGGTGGTAGTGGAGGGAAGGAAGGAGGGAAGGAGGGAGGGAGGGAGGGAGGAAAGAATAAAGAACAACTAAAAAAGGAAGGTGGAAGAATTAAATGGGGGAAGGAAAGAGGAGAATAAGAGACGATGCAGAAAAAGAAGAAACTAAGAGGAAGGACTGAGGAGGGCGAGAGACTGTGGAGGAGAGAATGAAGGAAGGAATATATAAACAATATATATATATATATATATTATATATATATATATATATATATATATATATATATATATATATATATATATATAAATATATATATATATATATCATTAGCCCAATAAAGCACGCGGACTTCTACATACAATCAACACCTCAACCCGCCAGGATTCGAACCCAGGATACTAGTGGTCCAGAGGAAGCGTTCCCTGGTCACAGTTATGGGCGCATGGGCCGTGGGTTCGAATCCTGGCGGGTTGAGGTGTTGATTGTATATATATATATATATATATATATATATATATAACTTACCTACAAAAATAAATTTACTATACACATCACCTCTATATCGACCACAGATCGCATAACTCTGCCTAATCTACCTCATAAACACAGACAAACACACACACTACAGAACGCCACTACAAAATAAACAGAGACGGACACACACACTTACCTTGTAGGACGCCGTTAGTGTGTGTGTATGTCAGGTCAGGAGAGGTTACTGGTTCACTCCTTGGGGTCAGATCCTGTAAAAGAA
>CAUDMG010001400.1:195000-230000 GCA_958450375.1 Homarus gammarus
ACCATTAATATCTCTGCCATTATCCCTTCACCCATCAACCATTAATATCTCTGCCATCATCCCTTCACCCATTCAACCATTAATATCTCTACCATTATCCCTTCACCCATCAACCATTAATATCTCTGCCATTATCCCTTCACCCATCAACCATTAATATCTCTGCCATTATCCCTTCACCCATTCAACCATTAATATCTCTACCATTATCCCTTCACCCATCAACCATTAATATCTCTGCCATTATTCCTTCACCCATTCAACCATTAATATCTCTACCATTATCCCTTCACCCATTCAACCATTAATATCTCTACCATTATTCCTTCACCCATTCAACCATTAATATCTCTACCATTATTCCTTCACCCATTCAACCATTAATATCTCTACCATTATCCCTTCACCCATTCAACCATTAATATCTCTCCCATTATTCCTTCACCCATTCAACCATTAATATCACTACCATTATCCCTTCACCCAATCAACCATTAATATCTCGACCATTATCCCTTCACCCATTCAACCATTAATATCTCTGCCATTATCCCTTCACCCATTCAACCATTAATATCTCTACCATTATCCCTTCACCATTCAACCATTAATATCTCTACCATTATCCCTTCACCCATCAACCATTAATATCTCTGCCATTATCCCTTCACCCATTCAACCATTAATATCTCTACCATTATCCCTTCACCCATCAACCATTAATATCTCTACCATTATCCCTTCACCCATCAACCATTAATATCTCTGCCATTATTCCTTCACCCATTCAACCATTAATATCACTACCATATCCCTTCACCCATCAATCAGTAATATCTCTACCATTATCCCTTCACCATTCAACCATTAATATCTCTGCCATTATCCCTTCACCCATTCAATCATTAATATCTCTACCATTATCCCTTCACCCATTCAACCATTAATATCTCTGCCATTATCCCTTCACCCATTCAACCATTAATATCTCTACCATTATCCCTTCACCCATTCAACCATTAATATCTCTACCATTATCCCTTCACCCATCAATCATTAATATCTCTACCATTATCCCTTCACCCATTCAACCATTAATATCTCTACCATTATCCCTTCACCCATCAACCATTAATATCTCTACCATTATCCCTTCACCCATCAACCATTAATATCTCTGCCATTATCCCTTCACCCATCAACCATTAATATCTCTGCCATTATCCCTTCACCCATTCAACCATTAATATCTCTACCATTATCCCTTCACCCATCAACCATTAATATCTCTACCATTATCCCTTCACCCATCAATCATTAATATCTCTACCATTATCCCTTCACCCATTCAACCATTAATATCTCTACCATTATCCCTTCACCCATTCAACCATTAATATCTCTACCATTATTCCTTCACCCATTCAACCATTAATATCTCTACCATTATCCCTTCACCCATTCAACCATTAATATCTCTACCATTATTCCTTCACCCATTCAACCATTAATATCTCTACCATTATTCCTTCACCCATTCAACCATTAATATCTCTACCATTATCCCTTCACCCATTCAACCATTAATATCTCTACCATTATTCCTTCACCCATTCAACCATTAATATCTCTACCATTATCCCTTCACCCATTCAACCATTAATATCTCTACCATTATCCCTTCACCCATTCAACCATTAATATCTCTACCATTATCCCTTCACCCATTCAACCATTAATATCTCTACCATTATCCCTTTACCCCAAATTACATGCCAAAGCATCTCATTTTTCACTAATTAGATCCATTAGAACCATTAACAAAATCATATGTGTTTCCTGGCTTCCTAATGACCCTTTTAATGATTTTCTATAAATAAAACCGTAATTAGCTGGTATGTCCAAAGCACAGGTGGACAATTAATTAAAAAAGTAACTTATAAATGGAATTATATGTTCAGTCATCATTGTTATTGTCGTCGTCATCATCATCATCATCATCATCAGTACTATAATTATTATTATTATTAGTAGTAGTAGTATAGTATTAGTACAGTTCTAGTAGTAGTAGAGTAGTAGACTAAGCACAAAGAAAATGTGGCAGCAATGAAAAGATTGACATTGTGGCAGAATGGGGCCCTTGATGATCTATGTGAAGCAAGAACACCGCAGGAGAGACTAAAATTTACTGGAGACGGAAAGCAAAAAACCGAGGATGTTTCAAGAAAGTTTGGAAACATGATGCGTGTGGGAAAAGTGTCTTTGGCGGCAAGATCTCTCACAGAGGAATCTTCCGGTGGGGTTCGGCCAATAAACAGAGAGACATTAAAACAACTTTAAGAAAAACATCCCCCTGCAAGTGAAGACAAAGGCATCAGGCTCCAGGGTGCCTATATCCCACCAAATGCTGTCCTGATCGAGAAAATATCAGGAGGGATGGTGTGGAAAAAGGCACTGAGGACTCGAGGAGGTGCCGGCCCTTCAGGTCTGGATGCAAACGGTTGGAGAGTCATCCTCAGCACAAACAAGTTTGGCCCCGTAGCAAGTGATCTCTGCACGGCCATTGCCGTCCTTGCAAGAAAGTTGGCATCCTCGTGCTGCCAACACCTCCATGCTCTGACGACCTGCCGCCACATTTCCCTGGATAAGAATCCAGGATGTAGGCCTATAGGGGTGGGGGAAGTGTTGAGGCGGATCATCGGAAAATGCATAATGGAGGTGGTAAAGGATGATGTCAGGGCAGCAGCAGGGAACCTGCAAGTTTGTGCTGGCCACCAGGCTGGAGGGGAAGCTGTCATTCACGCCATGAGAACGATATTTGAGCAGCGTGATTGTGAGGCCGTTCTCCTGGTGGACGCTTCAAACGCATTCAACATACTTAACCGCAAGGCCGCACTGCACATCAAGATCAACTGTCCAAGCTTTGCAATGTATGTTAAAAACTCCTATAGGAATCCATCAGACCTCTATATAGTAAACAACAAGGCTCTACGAGGTGATACCATCATACAGTCAACCGAGGGAACAACGCAGGGAGACCCTGTTGCAATGGCAATGTACGCAATAGGCCTATTCGTGCTCCAACATACAATAAAATTTTAAACAACTGAGGTCAAGCAAGTGGTGTACACTGATGACCATACAGGAGCAGGGAAAGTGGAGGACATCAAAAAGTGGTGGGACCTGGTGACATCACGAGGCCCACAAATAGGTTACCAACCAAACGCCAGCAAGTCCTCCCTCATTGTGAAGCCAGAACAATATGAACGGGCAATGGAGGTGTTCGGTGGAAGTGAGGTCAAAATAACAAAGGATGGCCAAAGACACCTAGGCGCACTAATCGGCACGACGGACTTCAAGACCGAGCACATAACGGGAAAGGTGAATGAGTGGGTTAGGGAAATCCAAGCTCTGTAAGAGATTGCTAGCACAGAGCCACATGTGGCTTTTGCGGCATTCACCCATGGAGTCAAGCATCGCTGGAACTACCTGATGCGAACTATCCCTGATATTGGACCCCTCCTCCACCCTCTGGGAGAAGCTATAAGCGTCAATTTCATTCCCAAATTAGTGAAACATTCTCACTTAACCCCAGCAAAAAGATCACTCCTTGCACTACCACCGAGACTGGGAGGAATGGGATTGACCAATCCAGAGGAGATTGCTGCCACCGAACATCAAAACTCAGTTAAGCTCACGGCAGCCCTCACTGACCACATAATAGCTCAGAACGCAACAGGTAAGGTGGATACCAGTGAAGTAAACAAGATTAGAAGGTCCATTACGACAGAACGACAGCACTGCCAAAGTGATAAGTTGCAACAACTGTTACTGCAAGTACCTGAGAATTTAAAGAAAAAAAGTAGTTATAGCACAGGAGGTGGGCGCCTCGAACTGGTTAACTACATTACCGATAAGGGCAAATGGTATCAGTCTTAATAAACAAGAATTTACAGATGCCAATGCTCTAAGGTACGGTAGGCAAGTAGAAGGTTTGCCCTCCCAATGCGTGTGTGGCTCTTCCTATGACGTCGATCACGCCATTTGTGCAAGAAAAGGGGCTTCATATGCATGAGGCATGACGAAGTAAGGGATCTCACAGCAAATATGTTGAAGAAAATCTGACGTGATGTCAGGGTAGAACCGACCCTCCTTCAATTGGACGGTGAGATTTTCTAACATAGGACTTCAAACACATCCAACGTCAGTGCTTGAGGATTCCGGACGCGGGGACAGCGAGCCTTCTTCGACATCAGGATTTTTTATCCCATGGCCACATGTCACCATAACTTAGCTCTCGATGCTGCACACAGGAGGAACGAGAACGACAAGATAAAGGCATACGGGGAAAGAATTCAGAACGTTGATCAAGGCAGCTTCACTCCTCTAGTGTTTACAACCTCTGGTGGGATGGCACCAAGTGCAAGATGCTTCTACGCCACACTCGAGGAGGTGCTATCCGAACAGAAGCAGCAGCCCAGAAGTTATGTTACAGCATGGATGAGATGTCGACTGTCTTTCTCTCTACTTAGGTCGACTTTGCTCTGCCTCAGGGGAACGAGAGCATCGGCCCCAAAGCCAACAACAGATGCAAATATTTACTATGAGGCTACAGTCACTGAATGCCGCATAGATCTGCGGTTCAACTAACTCAACACAGCCAGGGTAGCTACTTATGTATTAGGATATTTAATTTTAAGGTAATAAAATGGCGGCGAAGGTGTGGCTATTGTAGGAGGCTGTAGGCAACGGTCATAAAAAAAAAAAAAAAAAAAAAAAAAAAAAAAAAAAAGGTAGTAGTAGTATAGTAGGAGTAGTGTCCTTGGTCCTACCATTCCCACTTACCATAACAGCTACCATTATTTTAGCTACCATAAAAGTTGCCCATTACTTTAGCTATTATTGTTAATTTTGTTAAATCTTTTATTTATCATTATTTCGTTTATTCTATTATTTTCCTCCCTTTCAGTTACTATTCATTAAATCTTCCTTCGTTTATTGTTCTCTGTCTCTCATTCATAACCACCCAATTATCTCTCTATGTCTCTTCCTGTTGGCTTATTCCCCTTTACTGTTGTGTTTCTCTCCCTTACGTCTATTTTAACGCCTGTCCGCCTTTACCACAATGGCGTACGGGTTTTTATGGCGTCATATTGTGGTGTAAGTGTCAAGGTGGCGACTCTCTCTCTCTCTCTCTCTCTCTCTCTCTCTCTCTCTCTCTCTCTCTTACAGATCAACTTACGAGGAAAATTACGAACCTTAGAGAATCCATCTTACTGTAGGAACTTAAGCGAGTCAGATACATTATTATATTTTCACTTACGATAAAAAACAATAACGTAAAATCCTTTGAGAATCCATCCATTTGTCGTAACTTAATTGAAATATTCTGACACTCGTATTTACACTTACGACAAAAAAACTGAAGGTGTGTGTGTGTGTGTCACTCTCGGTAGCCTCTCGCCTCTCACAACATCTGACAACTCCTCCAATCTTATCTCTCCCTCCCTCACACCTCTCCTCCTCCTCCCCCAGATCTTCCCACCTTCTTCCAATATCTCCCTCTTCCTCCCCCTCCTCCACCAACACCTCCCCTCTTCCCCCACCTCTCACCTCCCTCACCGCCGCTTTCCAGGTAGACCACACACCTGGTGAAGATCTCGAACCTACGTCATCGATCTCCCCTCCTTGAAATGGGTGCGAGTGAGTAGTCAGAATGCCATCATGCCACCACGGTACAGTACCAAGGTGCCACCACGCTACAGTGCCAACCTTTCCACAGTGACACCGTTCAATCTAGGTATACAGTGCCACTTTAGCATCTTATCAAAGTGCCACTATGCCAATGCCAGAGTCAGAGTGGCACATGCCAATACAAGTGCCAGGGTGTCAATATAAGTGCCACAGTGCCAATATAAGTGCCACAGTGTCAATATAAGTGCCACAGTGCCAATATAAGTGCCACAGTGCCAATACAAGTGCCAGGGTGTCAATATAAGTGCCACAGTGCCAATACAAGTGCCACAGAGCAAATATAAGTGCTACAGTGCTAATATAAGTGCCACAGTGCCAATATAATGCCACAGTGCCAATATAAGTGCCAGTGTCAATATAATGCCACAGTGTCAATATAAGTGCCACAGTGCCAATATAAGTGCCACAGTGCCAATATAATGCCACAGTGCCAATATAAGTGCCACATTGCCAATATAATGCCACAGTGTCAATATAAGTGCCACAATGCCAATGTAAGTGCCACAGTGCCAATACAAGTGCCAGGGTGTCAATATAAGTGCCACAGTGCCAATACAAGTGCCACAGAGCAAATATAAGTGCCACAGTGCTAATATAAGTGCCACAGTGCCAATATAATGCCACAGTGCCAATATAAGTGCCAGTGTCAATATAATGCCACAGTGTCAATATAAGTGCCACAGTGCCAATATAAGTGCCACAGTGCCAATATAAGTGCCACAGTGCCAATATAATGCCACAGTGCCAATATAAGTGCCACATTGCCAATATAATGCCACAGTGTCAATATAAGTGCCACAATGCCAATGTAAGTGCCACAGTGCCAATATAAGTGCCACAGTGCCAATATAATGTCACAGTGCCAATATAAGTGCCACAGTGCCAATATAAGTGCCACAGTGCCAATATAAGTGCCAGTACCAATATAATGTCACAGTGCCAATATAAGTACCACAGTGCCGATATAAGTGCCAAGTGCCAATATAAGTGCCACATTGCCAACTATCCACGCCACAAGACTGAAGAACTATGTATTCGATTATCATCTCTTATTAGGCACAACAAAAATCATAACATTGCTACATTTAAAATTTAATTTAAAAAAGATAAAAAAAATGCCACACGACAATAGAATTAAAAACAATATAATAACTTAACTTTGTAAATGATAACAAAAACTATTAAATAATTATTAATTTTTCCACATTAAAAAATATAGTTAGCTTTGTCGTATCTAAAGAAAATGTTGTACAAAATATTTTACCGCGGATGAAATAAGTTGAGAAAATAATTAGAATTCTTTCGTGAAAAAAAAGAAGAATTAAGAAATGGAATTTAGTTTTAATTCATTCGATGTAATTAATTAAAGTCTTGAGGATAACTTTCTAATTAATTCATTATTTTGTATTTATTTATTTTTTTTACAGCATTTACGAAGGACTTACACAGAATAATCTCTCTCTCTCTCTACATCCATTTATCTATCTATCTCCATCCATCTATATATCCATTTATCTATCTACTATCTATCTAGCTAGCCACCCATCCCTCATTCACTCCTTCCTCCCTCCCTTCAACTATCTATCTATCCACACTTTCCCCAACCAAGGATATATACCTGAAGAAATTCCTACCAAAAGAGCGATATAATTCTATAAGGGTAATTTAGAACCCATTCCCTCACCCCACTTCCCATCTCCTCACCCCTCTCTACCCCTCCCCTCACCCTTCTCTACCCCTCCCCACTCCCCATCTTTCTTCACCTGCCCCCCCACCCCCCTCCTCCTCACCCCCTAGCTTGTATCAAAGGCCCGTAGGATCAACTTATCACAGGATGTCAGACGCCGGCCCCTCCTACTGTCACCAGGGAGTCCTTCTGGCTGGTTTACGAAAGACTTTATTGCAGGGCGTCCTATTGGTTGGTCTGTGAAGGATTTTATTTAAGAGAATCCTATTGGCTGGTTTGCGAAGGATTTTATTTAAGGGTGTCCTATTGGTTAACAAAGGATATTTAAGGAAGTCCAATTGGAAGGCTTATGTCTCCTGACCTCTGACCTTTCCTAATTGGGTTATTAAATTACTCTAATGACCCTAAATATTGACCCATTAAACATGATGGTTAGGAACAGTTGTCAATATCTTAAAGTATATATGAGTTATGGATGAACAAACAGACACACAGACGAACCCTCAACAATGCCATGGTGAGCAAATGGGAGCGCCTGACGTTTACCTACAGCTCACAATGGAGAGTTAATGGAGGGTTCGCCAGGCTTACGTTCGCCTGCCTGCTTCTGTCTATGTAATAGTGCTTTTGTGTTAATGGGTTGAGATACTCTTTACACACACACACACACACACACACACACACACACACACACACTACTACTACTACTACTACTTTGCTGTTACTCGGAATCGAGTATGACGATCATCCAGCTATGATACAATGATATGAGTTATTAAGGATGTCACCTTCATCGGTGAGTTTTGAGGTGACTAAAGAGGCCGATACGGGACCCGCAGAGTCGTTCACAGAAGTTGCACATCCTTGACCACCGAAGGGTCAAGACGTACCTGGCGCTCCTCTCGGAGCAGCCAGGTTAACTGTTAAGTTGGCCCATACCAACCCCCTCCCCTGAACCCTCCTCCCCACCGGAATATCAACAAGTTCTCGCCAGAAGTTACAATTTCATTTAGGAAAGGAACGGAACCAGTGTTAAACAGAGGTGAACAGTGGTGAACAGTGCTTAAGTCAGTGAGAACAACTCAACAGTAACAGTCGTACCCAAGTTAACCTTCACACAGTGAGGTCCCAGGTACCCAGTGATAACGGCCCGCGAGACCCAACAACAACCACCGATGTGTTAATCCGTCTACGATAGGAAGGCCTGGAACCAAACCTCACTCATATAACACCATCTGTGAGGGAATTACTACACCACATGTCCCTCATCACAAAATCTGTGAGGGAATTACTACACCACGTCAGGCCCCTCATAACACCATCTATGAGGGAACTACTACACCACGTGAGGCCCCTCATAACACCATCTGTGAGGTAATTACTACACCACGTGAGGTCCCTCATAACACCATCTGTGAGGGAATTACTACACCACGTGAGGCCCCTCATAACACCATCTGCGAGGGAATTACTACACCACGCCAGGTCCCTCATAACACCATCTGAGGGAACTACTACACCACGTGAGTTCCTCCTAACACCATCTGGGAGGGAGTTACTACACTACGAGTTTGCTGTTCAACACCTACATTAATCTGTATGTTCACTGTATGTTCCTTTACCTTTCTCTAATGAAGGCTTTTGTTAAACTACCAATGTATGTAATAAGTCATTTATGTCCAATGTATATTTTCAGCCTTCGGGCTGCAGAATTTTTTCAATAAACCGTTAATTATTATTATTATTATTATTATTATTATTATCTAGTGTGGGAGGGGTGGTGGCAGCGTCTTTCCGGCGTTGGCGCTTCTCTGCCTCGGTTTGCAGTCAGGCTAACTTTAAAGTATTGACACCCCGTGTGGTGCTCCTCCAAGCGCTACCGGTGTGGAGTAATCGACTCCAAGGTGAGGGGGTCGATTTGGCACTTTTTCAGGTTTGTCTTAAGACTATCCTTATACCTGTTCAATTGACCGCCGGCGTTACGTCTACTATTCGTTAGGTTCACCCACCCACCCACACACACATCCTTGACCACCGAAGGGTCAAGACGTACCTGGCGCTCCTCTCGGAGCAGCCAGGTCAACTGTTAAGTTGGCCCATACCAACCCCCTCCCCTGAACCCTCCTCCCCACCGGAATATCAACAAGTTCTCGCCAGAAGTTACAATTTCATTTTGGAAAGGAACGGAACCAGTGTTAAACAGAGGTGAACAGTGCTTAAGTCAGTGAGAACAACTCAACAGTAACAGTCGTACCCAAGTTAACCTTCACACAGTGAGGTCCCAGGTACCCAGTGATAACGGCCCGTGAGACCCAACAACAACCAGCGATGTGTTAATCCGTCTACGATAGGAAGGCCTAAGACCAAACCTCACTCATATAACACCATCTGTGAGGTAATTACTACACCACGTGAGGCCCCCTCATAACACCATCTGTGAGGGAATTACTACACCACGTCAGGTCCCAAATAACACCATCTGTGAGGGAATTACTATACCACGTGAGGACCCTCATAACACCATCTGTGAGGTAATTACACCACGTGAGGTCCCCAATAACACCATCTGTGAGGAAATTACTACACCACGTGGTCCCTCATAACACCATCTGCGAGGGAATTACTACACCACGTCAGGTCCCTCATAACACCATCTGAGGGAACTACTACATCACGTGAGGTCCCTCCTAACACCATCTGGGAGGGAATTACTACACCACGTCAGGTCCCTCATAACACCATCTGAGGGAACTACTACACCACGTCAGGTCCCTCATAACACCATCTGTGAGGGAATTACTACACCACGTCAGGTCCCTCATAACACCATCTGAGGGAACTACTACATCACGTGAGGTCCCTCCTAACACCATCTGGGAGGGAATTACTACACTACGTCAGGTCCCTCCTAACACCATCTGAGGGAACTACTACACCACGTCAGGTCCCTCATAACACCATCTGTGAGGGAATTACTACACCACGTGAGGCCCCTCATAACACCATCTGTGAGGGAACTACTACATCACGTGAGGTCCCTCCTAACACCATCTGGGAGGGAGTTACTACCCTACATGTTTGCTGTTCAACACCTACATTAATCTGTATGTTCACTGTATGTTCCTTTACCTTTCTCTAATGAAGGCTTTTGTTAAACCACCAATGTATGTAATAAGTCATTTATGTCCAATGTATATTTTCAGCCTTCGGGCTGCAGAACTTTTATAATAAACCATTAATTATTATTATTATTATTATTATTATTACACACACGTTAGGTCCACCCACCCACACACACGTTAGGTCCACCCACCCACACACACGTTAGGTCCACCCACCCACACACACGTTAGGTCCACCCACCCACACACACGTTAGGTCCACCCACCCACACACACGTTAGGTCCACCCACCCACACACACGTTTTGCTTGTTTGCTTTCCTCCCTCCCTTTCCCATTCCCTCTTTTCTCACTCCCTCACTGTCACATCCCTCCAGACTCCCCCTCTCTTTCTCTCTCCTTTATCATCATTCCTTACTCCCAATCCTTCCCTATCTACTCTTCCTCCGTCTCCCACCCTTCTTCCCTCTCTCTCTTCTCCGTCTCCCTACTTCCTCCATTTCTCCCCCTCCTTCCTCCATCTCTCACCTCCCTCCTCTCCCTCCCTCTCTCTCACTAACGCCACATTCACTCTCATTAACTCTTGACAATTTTTTATATTCATTTCATCCGCGTCTCGTATTTTCTCTTCATTTCTTCAATAATTTTACCTTCACATTTTCTTTTTCGTTCCCTATTCCGTTATTTAGTCTCTTTCTGTAATTATTCCTTCCTCGTTAATTATCTCGTTGTATTCCTCCTATTCGTTATGGTGTTATGCGTTTAAGCTCTCTCTCTCTCTCTCTCTCTCTCTCTCTCTCTCTCTCTCTCTCTCTCTCTCTCTCTCTCTCTCACGCCATTTTTTCTTCACATTTCACTATCTCATTATTCATTTTCCTCCCCCCCACCCCCCTTCTCCCCGTGACTCCCCCTTCTCCCCGTTACTCCCCCTTCTCCCCGTTACTCCCCCTTCTCCCCGTGACTCTCCTTCTCCCCTTCTCCCCGTGACTCCCCCTTCTCCCCGTGACTCTCCTTCTCCCCGTGATTCCCCCTTCTCCCCGTCACTCTCCCTTCCCTGTCTACACACGTGGGGTGGTACAGGTGCTTGTTGGGGGACAGATACAACATGTTTTATACCTGTCCTAAACACTTTCAAACATATCTCGCCATCTGTCAACAAACACACGTGACCACTGACCAACCAAAACTAATTTTACAGGTTACAGGTTAAATGATTCTCTGCCTTCTTTGACCTTTTATGACCTGTTTTAATTACAGGTCGGATGGCTACACATGCCTCTTCCACTTGACCTTTTTTGACCTGTAGTCCTGACCTGTATCAAAGTTTATTGGTCCGATTCTACCCTCCTCCCTCCCTCCTTCTAGCCCCCCCCCTCCAAACTTTCCCCTCCACCACACCCCCTCCAGACTTTCCCCTCCACCCCCCCCTCCAAACTTTTCCCTCCTCCCCCCCTCCAAACTTTCCCCTCCCCCCCCCTCCAAACTGCATAACAACATCCCACATCTGAAACAAAACATTTTAAAAACACCAAATCACGAAAACAAATTATCTCTACTTCTTTCTACTTATTTATGAATTAAAACAAGTAAATCAAAGCCATAAAGAAAATGAAGGAATACTTAAAAACATGAGATAAATAAGAGACAAGTGTGGATAAAGAAAGTAATAGATAATAACTAATAAGTAGAAATACCAATACTTTTTTTTCACATAAATAAAATTCATCTTAAATTTTACATTTTTGTTTTTAATATGTGTGTGTGTGTGTGTGTGTGTGTGTGTGTGTGTGTGTGTGAGGAGGTGGAGGAGTGAGGGGGATGGAGGAGTGAGGGGGGATGAGGGAGTGAGAGGGAGTATTAGGTAGTGTATAGGAGTGAAAGAGAGAAGGAGAGGAAGGGGCGTTAGTGAATGCCAACGTGAGAAAGAGGATGTGTGTGAGGGAGTATGAGGGAGGTATGAGGGAGATAGGTAAACAAGAGTCGCCAACACGCTGGATTAAAGAGTCCACGTGTGAGGTGAGGTAACATGTAGTAGTAGTAGTAGTAGTAGTGATGTCACCTTACCTCTATGATGTCACTTGATGCCCGTCCAGTACCTCCCGAGGCTAACTCCTGCATACCGCCCCCCCACCACCCACCACCGCTCTATACCACGTGTTGGCAGCTACCACCACCGCCCACCAACACACCCACCACCACCACAACAACACACACACCTCCCCCAAGCTACCCTCAATCACCTTCGCTAGCCACAAGGGGGGGGTTAAGGCGCCTCGCAATCACCGAGTTGTGGACGATAATAACGCCATTTTGCAAGTCCCGGGAGATGTTTCAGCGAGAGTTGAGTGAGATGGAGGTGTGGTATACCTCTCCCGCACCTTCCCACAGTGGCTAAGGTTGCCACACTACTGACTAGAGGCACTACGGCGTCGTCTGCTAGGGGGGCTGGAGGCAGTGCGAGGCGAGAGCGGCCATGCGCACTGAGGCACCAACAACACTGCGTTGCCACCCTCCCCAACCAACAGCTGACGCCGATTAAAATTTTCATCATCTCCTTCCTAACTTTCAATGACGTCACCTAACTTTTTTTTTTACACCGAATGACGAAAACAAAAAGCCACCTCGACACTCTTACCAAAAAAAACAAAAACAAAATACCACCCCAAAAATACCCAAAGACTTCCATACAATAGAGACATTTCCTATTTGTAATTTTCCCGGGAACTTCTTGGCGGCGTTGGTGAACGATGGAAGAGGATGGCGGGCACCGTAGATTACACTCGCAAAAAACTAACACTTGACACTTAACAAAACACCCACGACACCCCCAACAAAAACACTCCTCGCTACACCCCGCCCCCCCAAAACACCTAATTAACTCCCTAAATTATCCTCGCGTCCCTTAAAGCTAAAACTGAACCCGAAAGCCACTCGTTAAGGGAGAGTTTAGGAGAGTTTTAAAGAGAGGGCGAGGGAACACAAGTGAGCGCTAGCCAGAGGGAAGCCTTAAGAGCTGAGTGAGTGTATGTGTAGGCCAGAAAGGGAGGGAGGGAAGGGAAGGGAGGCGAGGGAGAGGGAGGTGAGGGAGAGGGAGGTGGGGGAGAGGGAGGCGAGGGAGAGGGAGGTGAGGGAGAGGGAGGTGAGGGAGGCGCGGGAGAGGGAGGTGAGGGAGAGGGAGGTGAGGGAGAGGGAGGCGAGGGAGAGGGAGGGCGGGGTAGACACGTCACTATGGTTACCCTGCTACCTTTATTGACACTGTCCTTGCTAACTGGTTATATGCATAACGGCTCAGACCTATTCGCACGACCAAACTCATTGCCCTAACTAGCAGACTATTCGTACGACCTCCCCCATTGCCCTAACTAGCTCGCTATTCGCACGAGTACTCATTGCCCTTGCTAGCTGACTATTTGCACATCTCTTGCCAACTTGCATAAACGCCCATTGCCCTTACTAACTAACTAATTGCCCTTACTAACTTAACTCTTCCTACGACCATCAATTGCCCTAACTACCTCACCCCACCCCCCCCCCCCTATATAAGAGTTATTAATGTATTCTCTTTGTAGTCGACTTAGAGAGAGAGAGAGAGAGAGAGAGAGAGAGAGAGAGAGAGAAAATGTCATATATATATTTTTTAATATGAAAACTATAGGTTCGCGATTGTGACTCTCTCTCTCTCTCTCTCTCTCTCTCTCTCTCTCTCTCTCTCTCTCTCTCTCTCCCCCACATTTCTCTCTCTTTCATTCTTTCTCTCCCCTCAGTTAGGTCACGAGACTCATAAATGTGACACAATCTCCTTCTCCCCTCAGTCCCATCCCCCTTCCCCTCTCCCTTACTCTCTCTCACTCCACACTCCCCCTTACTCTCATCCCACTCTCCTCCATCCCTCACTTTCATTCCACTCCCCCCACTCACACCCTAGTCCCCTCACTCTCTCCCCCTCAGGTCACGAGACTAAATATGTAGGACTCTCCCCTCACTTCCCACTCCCCTAACTCCCATCCCACTCCCCTCAATCAAGTAAATGACTCAAAAATGTAACACTCTCCCTCTCCCCTCACTCCCATCCCACTCCCCTCACTCTCACCCCACTCCCCTAACTCACTCCACTCCCCTAACTCACTCCACTCCCCTAACTCTCACCCCACTCCCCTCAGCCAGGTCACGTGAGTGCAGCTCCCTTGCCTCATTAACACCATCTTCAGGGCTTTACCTACTCCCCAATACAGTATGTTGGCCACGTTTACCGCCATATGTCTGTGTCTGCGTACGTGTCTGTTTGCCCGTCTATGGATGTGTATCTGTGTGTACGTGTTTGTATGTGTAAGTCTGTGTGTGTGTGTGTATCTATGTGTTTGTATGTGTACGTGAAAGTCTGCCTGTCTATGTGTGTAAATCTGCGTCTATTCTCTCTAAGTCTGTCTGTACAAGTCTGTCTTCCTGTCTGTGTACGTTTGTGTCTGCCTGTGTACGTGTCTGCCTGTGTACGTCTATCTGTCTCCCTCTTTCTGAAATTCTCTGTCAGTCTAGATGTCTGTCTGTAAAACTACAACACGAAAATTGAAAGAAATCCGACACGACAAATATTCAATTCTGATGAAAACTGAAATCCTGAATAAACCCGAGTTTCAGAGTGACCAACCCAGGCCTTCAGGATTAACTTTTGGCAGTGTGTGTGTAGGTATTTATATATGTGTGTACAGCATGTATGTATGTGTGTATACAGTACAGTATGTATGTATGGTACAGTGAAACCTCCATATAACGGAGATCTCTCTCTCCCTATAATCATTTAGATAGAAGTTTCACATCTAAGGGAACCCTCGATATAATGGTCATTTTCCTCTCACTACAGTCCGGTAAATATAGTTTCACTTTATGTATGAATGTATGTACATCCCAAACACACACACACACACACACACACACAGGAAGTAACGTGAGGCAGGTAAAGTAAGGTGTTCACTCGAGCAAGGTGATCAAACAAGCTTGGCACAGGTGCTTCACGTGTTACCACCCTCCTCCTCCTCCTGCTGGCTACTGATGATGATGGTGATGATGGTGGTGGTGGTGGTGATGATGATGGTGATGATGGTGGTGATGATGATGGTGATGATGGTGATGGTGGTGATGATGATGGTGATGATGATGGTGATGATGATGGTGATGATGATGATGGTGATGATGGTGGTGGTGGTGGTGGTGGTGGTGATGATAATGGTGATGATAATGGTGATGATGATGGTGATGGTGATGGTGGTGATGGTGATGATGATGGTGATGGTGGTGGTGGTGGTGATGGTGGTGATGGTGGTGATGATGATGATGATGATGATGGTGATGATGATGATGATGATGATGGTGATGAAGGTGATGATGATGATGATGATGGTGATGATGGTGGTGGTGATGGTGGTGATGATGATGATGATTGATGGTGGTGGTGGTGGTGGTGATGATGGTGATGATGGTGGTGATGATAATGGTGATGATGGTGATGATGATGGTGATGGTGGTGGTGGTGATGGTGGTGATGATGATGGTGGTGATGATGATGATGATGGTGATGATGATGGTGATGGTGGTGATGATGATGATGGTGATGGTGATGATAATGATGATGATGATGGTGATGAAGATGATAGCTGAACCGATACAAGAAATTATAACAGATCTTCTCATTCTACTTATAATAGTGCGTCTTTTCTCACATTACACGGTCCCCGAAAATTGGTGGAGTGTGACAGACTTAGCCGCTCGAGCGAACAGCCGTCAGTCCAGGCGAGAAATATAACTGTGAACAACTTCAGATTTCAGTGATTCTGAACTTATAAAATGTTAGTTTTTCCATAATGTAGTTTTATTGAGACGTAATTTGTCTTACTTGATATAACTTCCTACGTGCTCCTGTTTTAAATAATGAATGTATGTATCTTTATATAATTTAGCTAAATATCTTTCTCGTAGGAAACGGTCATCCCAACGAGTATGAATAAACTCATTTAAAAATACAACATTACTTCAGGACATCGGACAGATTTGCAACAGCCAATCAGCTGTAACTCTTGAGGAGGGGGCGGGGCATCTTTTCTCAGCTATTATTATTATTATTATCTACCGCAAAAAATATATATATATAAATATTTAAAAAAATATATATATAACAAAACTGAATGCAGTAAATAATTAAATAAAATAAATAAATAAAATCGCCTTCCTCCACCCCTTCAACTTGTCCGGATGATTATCAAGGCTGCCGGGCATCGTATCCAGCAGTCTCCAGTATCCGGTACACGTCAGCACCGGTTAAATCTATATTTTCGCCAGGGTGAGGAGTGAAGGTTCCTGTGTAGTAGTAGTAGTAGTAGTAATAATAATAATAATGATGATGATGATGATGATGATAATACTGATGATGATGATGATGATAATACTGATGACGATGATGATAATAATTAGCCAGTAAATTCGTCAGTCAGTCAAGCAATCAACCACCCAAAGAACCACAACCACCATTAATGGAGCTCCCTGACGCAGCTCACATAAGATGGCTGACATGGATAACAAAAAACCCGGATCTCCTGATGTCCTGGTAACTCAGCTGACACGGATAATGACGTCACGTAAATTCAACCAATTAATAGGTCGTTTTCCCGCCTAAAATTGACGTCATGTCCTCGTATTTAATGGACAGAGAGAGAGAGAGAGAGAGAGAGAGAGAGAGAGAGAGAGAGAGAGAGAGAGAGATCATTCCATCAATTCTGTTTCTTCAATCATTCAACTCTACAACATTCATAACTTCTTTCGTATTTCTCTCATTCATAAACTTTCTTCACTTCCCTCACAGTCGTTCCCTTTTCCTTTAAGTAAATGCTATTGTATCATCGTGTGTATCGTCCGATGTGAGTGACCGTGAAGGCCTATACGAGTTACAATAGGCCTACACCGCGTCTCTTATCTATAGGCTCCGTCTCCCCGCCCTTTTTTTAAGATGTCACTTCCAAGATTCACGACCGGACCCCGAATCTCGAATCCCGACCTCGAACCCTGAATACCGAATCTTGAACCCCGAATTCCGAATCCCGAATCTTGATATCCGAATCAGAAACCACGAAACCCAAACTTCGAATCCGAACCCGAACCCAAATCCAGAAAAAAGAGGAATCCTTTTCTACAAGAGGTTCCGGGGGTTCGCGGATTCACAGTTTCGCGGATTCAGCAGAGGGTGTTAAGAGGACAGAGACCCTTGACAGTGCCTGGAGGTCGATAGAGCTACTGGCGCTCAAGTACTTACCTACCCCCTCCCCCTCCCCTCAAGTGGCGTCTAGGAATAAGGTCCCAGAGCCAGAGGGGTAGACAGTAGTGGTCATTATGGAGGCGTACACGAGGAGGGGAGACAAGAGGAAATCACCAATAATATGAAAATAAAAGGATATTAGGCCTATGGTTGCCGTCAAATATAGGCCTATGACCTTTAATAACAAGAAACACAAACGCCTGAGAGTCTAAACCACTTTCTCAATCCATTATACATCTTGTTAGTATAGTCATTAGAATAAACAATTGTTAATTTCTCAAGGGGTTGGATAAGTAATATGCATAATAATTGGCAACCTGGCAACTGCGCTTGGTAGTGGATGGTGTGGTGGGAGAGAGAGGTGGTGGAGGTAGGGGGTGAGGTGGGGTGGTGGTGGTAGGGGTAGTGGCAGGGGTGGGGTGGTGGTAGGGGTGGGGTGGTGGTAGGGGTAGTCGTAGGGGTGGGGTGGTGGTAGGGGTGGGGTGGTGGTAGGGATAGGGTGGTGGTAGGGGTAGTCATAGGGGTGGGGTGGTGGTAGGAGATGGGGTGGTGGTAGGGGTGGGGTGGTGGTAGGGGTGGGGTGGTGGTAGGGGATGGGGTGATGGTAGGGGTGGGGTGGTGGCAGGGGTGGGGTGGTGGTAGGGGTAGTCGTAGGGGTGGGGTGGTGGTAGGGGTGCGGTGGTAGTAGGGATAGGGTGGTGGTAGGAGATGGGGTGGTGGTAGGGGTGGGGTGGTGATAAGGGATGGGGTGGTGATAAGGGATGGGGTGGTGGTAGGGGTGGGGTGGTGGTAGGGGTGGGGTGGTGATAAGGGATGGGGTGGTGGTAGGGGTGGGGTGGTGGTAGGAGGTGGGGTGGTGATAAGGGATGGGGTGGTGGTAGGGGTGGGGTGGTGGTAGGGGTGGGGTAGTGGTAGGGGTGGGGTGGTGGTAGGGGATGGGGTGGTGGTAGGAGGTGGGGTGGTGGTAGGAGGTGGGGTGGTGATAAGGGATGGGGTGGTGGTAGGGGTGGGGTGGTGGTAGGGGTGGGGTGGTGGTAGGGGTGGGGTGGTGGTAGGGGTGGGGTGGTGATAAGGGATGGGGTGGTGGTAGGAGGTGGGGTGGTGGTAGGAGGTGGGGTGAGGGTGGCAGGAATTGGTAGGGGTGGTGGTAGGGGTGACTAAACTACAAACCGATCTCCCTCCTCGAAGTACCCTGAAAAATCCTAGAAAAAATCATCAATAACCGTCTGAGAAATCACCTGGAAACAACCAACAGAGTCAACTGCAGACAATTCGGGTTCAGGAAAGGGAAGTCCACCACAACAGCGATAGCCTTGGCGTGTGAAAACAGCCAGAGCCGCAGCGAGTGGTAGACAATGTAATCTAACTCTCTGGGATGTAGCGAAGGCATTTGACAAAGTCTGGCACGACGGTCTAAAATATAAGATCCTCCAACTCGGACTTCCCATCAACATTGAAAAGTTGCTTTGCAACTTTCTTGAGGCAGAAATGCCAGACTGAGGGTAGGACAACACACAGGAGAGACCTTCCCACCCATGAGCGGAGTCCCTCAGGGCAGCGTCCTCTCCCCCACCCTATATATTATCTACACAAGTGACACTCCGCCTCCCACTAGAATAGGTAACGAAGATATTATGTATGCAGATGACATCACTCAAATAACACCACATCAAGGAAAATTGCGAGCGTTACAGGTCGACAACACCAGGCGGGAATTAGAAAGGGTAAATAATTACGAAAAACAATGGAAAATCCAAACCAGTCTACCGAAATTAGCAGTGGATACCCTTATGCAGAAGGAAAACCCATCCATTAGTAACCAATAATGCCCAGATAGAATACAAAAGCAGAGGCACCCTCCTGGGCCTGCATATATCCACGACAGGTTACTCCCATCATGTCCACAGCAGGAAGGAAAAAGCAAGAAGAGAGCTGAGAAAACTATACCGCTTTAAAGCGCTTCCTGAGAAAATAAAACTCCGCCTGGTGACATTAACTTACCCAACAGTACCTTCATACTATGAGCACCACTCAAATATTAAAATTACAGGTGGTCCAATATGAAGCCCTAAGATTCGTCACAGGTGAAAGATACCCCTTCACCAGAACCACAGCCGAGATACATAGAGACCTGGGAATAAAACCCATCAACCAGCAGCTGCACACCCTGGCCAGCAGAGTCTGGCAAAAGATAGAACGATCAGAGCAAGAACTCCTTCAAAGACTCCCACCAGATAACGACAACAACCATACATGGTTCCCAAAAAGTTACCAAACCTCAAAAAGTCTATTACCACCCCCGATCTATACGGCCAGGCAATAGACAACCTCCCTCCCTAGACCAGCCTCCGCCAGTAGGGTCGGCGGAATATGAAATAAGGCCCTTAAAACACCCATATATGGGACAGGGTAGACTGTCTAGTGCCTGTACCGACATACAATAACTAACCCATGACGCAACCCTAACACACTATTAGCTTAGCTAGGCGGTCAGCCCGCCCTCTCTTACCGCCTCCTAAATTTCTTCAATTTCCGAACTATAACTTCCTTCCCCCACATCTAATCTCCTTTCACCCCTCCTTTCTCTACAAAAAAAGAGGGAGGGAGGTGAAAGGTTAGGGAGGGAGGCGAGGAGGGAAGGAGGCGAGGAGGGAAGGAGTGAGAAGGGAGGGAGGCGAGGAGGGAAGGAGGCGAGGAGGGAAGGAGTGAGAAGGGAGGGAGGGAGGGAGTGAGGCAGGGAGGAAGGCGAGGATGGAGGGAGGGAGGCGAGGATAGAGGGAGGGAGGCGAAGGAGGGAGGGAGGGTGGGTGGAAGGTTATGGAACAAGAATGGTGATGGAGGGAGGGAGGGAGCGAGGGAGGCAAGGGAGAAAGGGTGCAAGGCGATGGGGGAAGGGAGGGAGATGATGGAGGAGGGGTGGACGGTGATGAAGGGAGTGATGAACGGGGGGGTAGTATGCGATGGAGGGAGGGAGGCGAGGGATGGAGGGAGGCGAGGGAGGGGAAATGAACGACGGAGAAGAGGAAATGGGAATATATGGGGAAGATGAAGGCTGAAGAAGGAAGAGGAGACAGGGAAAAGTGGAATGGTAATAAACGGGGATTAAAACTGAGAGAAGGGGCAGGGGAGAAAGGGGGAATGGGGAAAAGAGGAAGAGGGGAGAGAAGGAGAAGAGGGGAGAGAGGGAGAAGAGGTGGAGAAGAGGGACGGAGAAATATAGAAAACGAAGGCTGGGAAGAAATAGTGAGAATGAAGAGGAGAGAGACAGAGAAGAGGAAGGAAGAGACAGATCAATATATAAGAGACAGGAAGATACATTATCAGACCCTCAAAGAACACACAGCCTTTTGTTGAACCTGTAATGTCTACGTCAAACATTGTTTATATACCTGCACTATATATATACATTGTCTACCTGTGTATTCTACGTAGTTTTTATACCTACATCGTGTACATTGTTTATATACCTGCAGTATCTGTTTGGACACCTGCACGATCTATATACATTGTTTATATACCTGTAATATCTTTGGGAATGTATATGTTAAACCAATACACACTAGTACGCCGATTTTACGTAATAAATAGCCATTTTACACGTCACAAATGGCTGAAGTCGGATCACACATCGATGAACGCAGGTAATAACATAAACAACAACTTGCTATTTATGTACGTGAAACCTGAGTGGATAGGAAGAACACGATAAATGATATAATTAAGCAGGAATTACAACTATTATTATTATTATTATTATTATTATTATTAAATCTACAATAAACCTCAAAGAACTCAACAACAACAACAACAATAATAATAATACAAATAATAATAACAACAATAATAATAATAATAATAACAATAACAATAATAATAATAACAATAATAATAATAATAACAATAATAATAATAACAATAATAATAATAATAACAATAATAATAATAATAATAACAATAATAATAATAATAACAATACTAATAATAATACCAACAATAATAATAATAAAATAAAAATAATAATAATAATAATAATAATAACAATAATAATAATAATAATAATAACAATAATAATAAAATAATAATACTAATAACAATAACAATAATAATAACATAATAATAATAATAATAATAATAATAATAATAAAATAATAATAATAATAATAATTATAATAATAATAATAATAATAATAACAATAATAATAACAATAATAATAATAAAAATAATAATTAAAATAATAATAATAATAATAATAATATAATAATAATAATAATAATAATAAAAAATAATAATAATAATAACAATAATAATAATAATAATAATAAAAAATAATAATAATAATAATAATAACAATAAGCCTGTGAAAATGGCTACAGTTAAATACCTTTTGCAATAAAGTGCCATTTAAATGTAAATACTGTACCAACAAGGGCTCCATCCTTCCTCTTACACTCCTCACTCCTACACACCCCCTACACAACACCCTCCCTGCCCCCTACACACCCCCCTCCCTGCCCCCTACACACCACCCTCCCTGCCCCCTACACACCACCCTCCCTGCCCCCTACACACCACCCTCCCTGTCCCCTACACACCACCCTCCCTGCCCCCTACACACCACTCTCCCTGCCCCCTACACACCACCCTCCCTGCCCCCTACACACCACCCTCCCTGCCCCCTACACACCACCCTCCCTGCCCCCTACACACTACCCTCCCAGCCCCCTACACACCACCCTCCCTGCCCCCTACACACCACCCTCCCAGCCCCCTACACATCACCCTCCCAGCCCCCTACACACCACCCTCCCAGCCCCCTACACACCCCCCTCCCAGCCCCCTACACACCCCCCTCCCTGCCCCCTACACACCACCCTCCCTGCCCCCTACACACTACCCTCCCAGCCCCCTACACACCACTCTCCCTGCCCCCTACACATCACCCTCCCTGCCCCCTACACACCACCCTCCCTGCCCCCTACACACCACCCTCCCTGCCCCCTACACACACCCCTCCCCCTCCCTGTCTCCATCTTATATGTATCAAGTGACTATTTAGAATACCAATATAGAGATGAACCCTAACTCGAGACTTTCTTCTGGGAGGAGGAGGAGGAGGAGGCAGAGGAGGAGGAGCAGAAGAAAGAAGAAGAGTCAAAGGGAGAAGAACATGAGGAGAAAAAAGAGAAATAGGGAATAACAAGTGGAAGAACAAGAAAGAACAAAGATTTACATTAAAACCCACACATTAAACACAGCAGCCTAACCTAACCTTACCTTACCTAACCCAACCTTACCTAACCCAACCTAACCTAACATTACCTAACCTAACCTCACCTAACCTAACCTTACCTAACCTAACCTTACCTCACCTAACCCAACCTTACCTCACCTAACCTAACCTAACATTACCTAACCTAACCTCACCTAACCTTACCTAACCTTACCTTACCTTACCTAACCTAACCTAACCTAACCCATCTAGCCCTCAGTAATCTTCAAAGAGCTTCCCACAATCAATACCCAGGCAGACGGGGACAATAAGCCATCAAAATGCTAATAATCTAATTAAATCAAGTCGTGTGTGTATGTATGTATGTGTGTATGTGTGTGTGTGTGTGTGTGTGTGTGTGTGTGTGTGTGTGTGTGTGTGAACGTAATGAAAACGTCGCTATCGGGGCGTTCCAAAAGAAGTGAGGAGAACAATGAACGCCTTCAACAATGGTATACCGCTCACTCACTCCCTGACCCTCCCTCTCTTCTTCCTCCCTCACTCACTCCCTTCCTCCCTCCCTGGCCCTCCCTCTCTCTCTTCCTCCTCAGTTTCCTTCCCTCACTCACTCCCTGACCCTCCCTCTCTTCTTCCTCCCTCACTCACTCCCTTCCTCCCTCCCTGGCCCTCCCCCTCTCTCTTCCACCCCAGTTACTCCCCCTCATTCCCTCCCTGGTCCTCCTTCTCTTCCTCCCCAGTTTTCCTCCCTCACTCCCTCTTTTCCTACTTCACTCCCTCCTTCCTTTCCTCCCTTCACAGTTCCTCCTCTCCTTCCTCCTCAGCCTCCCTCAATCCCTCCGCCGTTCCTCTCCTTCCATCACCTTCCACAATAGGATAAGCCTCAAAAAACATGCAGTACGACTGAAGACACAAACCTCAGTATTCCTTCACTCCAACACACACACACACACACACACACACACTTGTAAAACGACCCTCCCTCCTCCCCTCCCCTTCTCTGCCTCTCCTCCTCCCTCCACTTCCCTCCCTTCCCTTTACTCCCTCACCCCCCCCCTGAGAAAAAGATTAATGACCGGAATAAACATGATCAAGGGGCCAGGAACCATCATTAATAACACACAATGAGGCAGCTACTTGAGGCGGATGTGAAGTGATCGGCTGAACACTATCAAGGTACAGTCCCCTTCACTAGTACGTTTACAGGGGCTCGTCGTCAGGTTTGGTGAGGTGAGGCAGCGTTGTGTGTTTACATTTCGACAGAAGGAAACTCGCAATTGTAAACACAGTATGGAATCAAAGTAAAATAATACCAAAACAAATATCTCAATGCAATGATTTGTGGAATGTTTATATGACAAGCCCCTGTAAACGCACAAGAGAAGCGGACTATACATACACTATAGCTTCATAAATATACTCATTATACTCAATATCTTCTCTATATTATTTCCTATACAAATTTATATACATTCCCCGGTTTGAGAGGATTCCATATAAATTATTTCTTATTTGAATTGATTAAATTTTCATCTTAAACCCAATGAGGTGTTATAGTTCAGCAAGACCACATCCAGCAACAGACGGTCCACTACGAGGTGTTATAGTTCAGCAAGACCACATCCAGCAACAGACGGTCCACTACGAGGTGTTATAGTTCAACAAGACCACATCCAGCAACAGGCGGTCCACTACGAGGTGTTATAGTTCAGCAAGACCCCATCCAGCAACAGACGGTCCACTACGAGGTGTTATAGTTCAGCAAGACCACATCCAGCAACAGGCGGTCCACTACGAGGTGTTATAGTTCAGCAAGACCCCATCCAGCAACAGACGGTCCACTACGAGGTGTTATAGTTCAGCAAGACCACATCCAGCAACAGACGGTCCACTACGAGGTGTTATAGTTCAGCAAGACCACATCCAGCAACAGACGGTCCACTACGAGGTGTTATAGTTCAGCAAGACCACATCCAGCAACAGACGGTCCACTACGAGGTGTTATAGTTCAGCAAGACCACATCCAGCAACAGACGGTCCACTACGAGGTGTTATAGTTCAGCAAGACCACATCCAGCAACAGGCGGTCCACTACGAGGTGTTATAGTTCAGCAAGACCACATCCAGCAACAGGCGGTCCACTACGAGGTGTTATAGTTCAGCAAGACCACATCCAGCAACAGGCGGTCCACTACGAGGTGTTATAGTTCAGCAAGACCACATCCAGCAACAGGCGGTCCACTACGAGGTGTTATAGTTCAGCAAGACCACATCCAGCAACAGGCGGTCCACTACGAGGTGTTATAGTTCAGCAAGACCACATCCAGCAACAGGCGGTCCACTACGAGGTGTTATAGTTCAGCAAGACCACATCCAGCAACAGACGGTCCACTACGAGGTGTTATAGTTCAGCAAGACCACATCCAGCAACAGACGGTCCACTACGAGGTGTTATAGTTCAGCAAGACCACATCCAGCAACAGACGGTCCACTACGAGGTGTTATAGTTCAGCAAGACCACATCCAGCAACAGGCGGTCCACTACGAGGTGTTATAGTTCAACAAGACCACATCCAGCAACAGGCGGTCCACTACGAGGTGTTATAGTTCAACAAGACCACATCCAGCAACAGGCGGTCCACTACGAGGTGTTATAGTTCAGCAAGACCACATCCAGCAACAGGCGGTCCACTACGAGGTGTTATAGTTCAGCAAGACCACATCCAGCAACAGGCGGTCCACTACGAGGTGTTATAGTTCAGCAAGACCACATCCAGCAACAGGCGGTCCACTACGAGGTGTTATAGTTCAACAAGACCACATCCAGCAACAGGCGGTCCACTACGAGGGGTTATAGTTCAACAAGACCACATCCAGCAACAGGCGGTCCACTACGAGGTGTTATAGTTCAACAAGACCACATCCAGCAACAGGCGGTCCACTACGAGGTGTTATAGTTCAGCAAGACCACATCCAGCAACAGGCGGTCCACTACGAGGTGTTATAGTTCAACAAGACCACATCCAGCAACAGGCGGTCCACTACGAGGTGTTATAGTTCAACAAGACCACATCCAGCAACAGGCGGTCCACTACGAGGTGTTATAGTTCAACAAGACCACATCCAGCAACAGGCGGTCCACTACGAGGTGTTATAGTTCAGCAAGACCACATTCAGCAACAGGCGGTCCACTACGAGGTGTTATAGTTCAGCAAGACCACATCCAGCAACAGGCGGTCCACTACGAGGTGTTATAGTTCAGCAAGACCACATCCAGCAACAGGCGGTCCACTACGAGGTGTTATAGTTCAACAAGACCACATCCAGCAACAGGCGGTCCACTACGAGGTGTTATAGTTCAACAAGACCACATCCAGCAACAGGCGGTCCACTACGAGGTGTTATAGTTCAGCAAGACCACATCCAGCAACAGGCGGTCCACTACGAGGTGTTATAGTTCAACAAGACCACATCCAGCAACAGGCGGTCCACTACGAGGTGTTATAGTTCAACAAGACCACATCCAGCAACAGGCGGTCCACTACGAGGTGTTATAGTTCAGCAAGACCACATCCAGCAACAGGCGGTCCACTACGAGGTGTTATAGTTCAGCAAGACCACATCCAGCAACAGGCGGTCCACTACGAGGTGTTATAGTTCAACAAGACCACATCCAGCAACAGGCGGTCCACTACGAGGTGTTATAGTTCAACAAAACCACATCCAGCAACAGGCGGTCCACTACGAGGTGTTATAGTTCAACAAGACCACATCCAGCAACAGGCGGTCCACTACGAGGTGTTATAGTTCAACAAGACCACATCCATCAACAGGCGGTCCACTACGAGAGGTTATAGTTCAACAAGACCACATCCAGCAACAGGCGGTCCACTACGAGAGGTTATAGTTCAACAAGACCACATCCAGCAACAGGCGGTCCACTACGAGGTGTTATAGTTCAACAAGACCACATCCAGCAACAGGCGGTCCACTACGAGGTGCTATAGTTCAGCAAGACCACATCCAGCAACAGGCGGTCCACTACGAGGTGTTATAGTTCAGCAAGACCACATCCAGCAACAGGCGGTCCACTACGAGGTGTTATAGTTCAGCAAGACCACATCCAGCAACAGGCGGTCCACTACGAGGTGTTATAGTTCAGCAAGACCACATCCAGCAACAGGCGGTCCACTACGAGGTGTATAGTTCAACAAGACCACATCCAGCAACAGGCGGTCCACTACGAGGTGTTATAGTTCAACAAGACCACATCCAGCAACAGGCGGTCCACTACGAGGTGTTATAGTTCAACAAGACCACATCCAGCAACAGGCGGTCCACTACGAGGTGTTATAGTTCAACAAGACCACATCCAGCAACAGGCGGTCCACTACGAGGTGTTATAGTTCAGCAAGACCACATCCAGCAACAGGCGGTCCACTACGAGGCGTTATAGTTCAACAAGACCACATCCAGCAACAGGCGGTCCACTACGAGGGGTTATAGTTCAACAAGACCACATCCAGCAACAGGCGGTCCACTACGAGGGGCTATAGTTCAACAAGACCACATCCAGCAACAGGCGGTCCACTACGAGGTGTTATAGTTCAACAAGACCACATCCAGCAACAGGCGGTCCACTACGAGGTGTTATAGTTCAGCAAGACCACATCCAGCAACAGGCGGTCCACTACGAGGTGTTATAGTTCAGCAAGACCACATCCAGCAACAGGCGGTCCACTACGAGGTGTTATAGTTCAACAAGACCACATCCAGCAACAGGCGGTCCACTACGAGGTGTTATAGTTCAGCAAGACCACATCCAGCAACAGGCGGTCCACTACGAGGTGTTATAGTTCAACAAGACCACATCCAGCAACAGGCGGTCCACTACGAGGTGTTATAGTTCAACAAGACCACATCCAGCAACAGGCGGTCCACTACGAGGTGTTATAGTTCAACAAGACCACATCCAGCAACAGGCGGTCCACTACGAGAGGTTATAGTTCAACAAGACCACATCCAGCAACAGGCGGTCCACTACGAGGTGTTATAGTTCAACAAGACCACATCCAGCAACAGGCGGTCCACTACGAGGTGTTATAGTTCAGCAAGACCACATCCAGCAACAGGCGGTCCACTACGAGGTGTTATAGTTCAACAAGACCACATCCAGCAACAGGCGGTCCACTACGAGGTGTTATAGTTCAGCAAGACCACATCCAGCAACAGACGGTCCACTACGAGGTGTTATAGTTCAGCAAGACCACATCCAGCAACAGGCGGTCCACTACGAGGTGTTATAGTTCAACAAGACCACATCCAGCAACAGGCGGTCCACTACGAGGTGCTATAGTTCAACAAGACCACATCCAGCAACAGGCGGTCCACTACGAGGTGTTATAGTTCAACAAGACCACATCCAGCAACAGGCGGTCCACTACGAGGTGTTATAGTTCAACAAGACCACATCCAGCAACAGGCGGTCCACTACGAGGTGTTATAGTTCAGCAAGACCACATCCAGCAACAGGCGGTCCACTACGAGGTGTTATAGTTCAACAAGACCACATCCAGCAACAGGCGGTCCACTACGAGGGGTTATAGTTCAACAAGACCACATCCAGCAACAGGCGGTCCACTACGAGGGGCTATAGTTCAACAAGACCACATCCAGCAACAGGCAGTCCACTACGAGGTGCTATAGTTCAACAAGACCACATCCAGCAACAGGCGGTCCACTACGAGGTGTTATAGTTCAACAAGACCACTTCCAGCAACAGGCATTCCACTACGAGGTGTTATAGTTCAGCAAGACCACATCCAGCAACAGGCGGTCCACTACGAGGTGTTATAGTTCAACAAGACCACATCCAGCAACAGGCGGTCCACTACGAGGTGTTATAGTTCAACAAGACCACATCCAGCAACAGGCAGTCCACTACGAGGTGTTATAGTTCAGCAAGACCACATCCAGCAACAGGCGGTCCACTACGAGGTGTTATAGTTCAACAAGACCACATCCAGCAACAGGCGGTCCACTACGAGGTGTTATAGTTCAGCAAGACCACATTCAGCAACAGGCGGTCCACTACGAGGTGTTATAGTTCAGCAAGACCACATCCAGCAACAGGCGGTCCACTACGAGGTGTTATAGTTCAGCAAGACCACATCCAGCAACAGGCGGTCCACTACGAGGTGTTATAGTTCAACAAGACCACATCCAGCAACAGGCGGTCCACTACGAGGTGTTATAGTTCAACAAGACCACTTCCAGCAACAGGCGGTCCACTACGAGGTGTTATAGTTCAACAAGACCACATCCAGCAACAGGCGGTCCACTACGAGGTGTTATAGTTCAGCAAGACCACATCCAGCAACAGGCGGTCCACTATGAGGTGTTATAGTTCAACAAGACCACATCCAGCAACAGGCGGTCCACTACGAGGTGTTATAGTTCAGCAAGACCACATCCAGCAACAGGCGGTCCACTACGAGGTGTTATAGTTCAGCAAGACGACATCCAGCAACAGGCGGTCCACTACGAGGTGTTATAGTTCAACAAGACCACATCCAGCAACAGGCGGTCCACTACGAGGTGTTATAGTTCAACAAGACCACATCCAGCAACAAGCGGTCCACTACGAGGTGTTATAGTTCAGCAAGACCACATCCAGCAACAGGCGGTCCACTACGAGGTGTTATAGTTCAGCAAGACCACATCCAGCAACAGGCGGTCCACTACGAGGTGTTATAGTTCAGCAAGACCACATCCAGCAACAGGCGGTCCACTACGAGGTGTTATAGTTCAGCAAGACCACATCCAGCAACAGGCGGTCCACTACGAGGTGTTATAGTTCAACAAGACCATATCCAGCAACAGGCGGTCCACTACGAGGTGTTATAGTTCAACAAGACCACATCCAGCAACAGGCGGTCCACTACGAGGTGTTATAGTTCAACAAGACCACATCCAGCAACAGGCGGTCCACTACGCGGGGTTATAGTTCAGCAAGACCACATCCAGCAACAGGCGGTCCACTACGAGGGGTTATAGTTCAACAAGACCACATCCAGCAACAGGCGGTCCACTACGAGGTGTTATAGTTCAACAAGACCACATCCAGCAACAGGCGGTCCACTACGAACAAATATTAAGGTCTTACCCAACACACATTACACCAAACACTTGTTAAAAAAAATAATTCCAGTTACGAAATTAATAAATTTTAAATATGTTGAGGCAGCCTTCCCGCCCACCATAACACTGTACACTGTAACCTCCATATAACGGACTTCTCTCATCATATATCCGTTGATGGGGGATTTTATATCTCATGGACCCTCGATATAACGGATTTTCATCTCCATTGGTCCTTTAAATGGAGGTTTCCCTGTACATAAGCCAGCTGATGCTTCAATTAAGGTTGGTGATATAAAAAGTCCTCCGGATCACCTGTTGATTAAACACCCTAGGGTGGAGAGGTAGCGCTTGAGAACGATGATTTAGTCTCTGGAGTACGATGATTTAATCTCTTGAGTACGATGATTTAATCTCTTGAGTCGATGATTTAATCTCTGGAGTACGATGATTTAATCTCTGGAGTATGATGATTTAATCTCTTGAGTACGATGATTTAATCTCTGGAGTACGATGATTTAATTTCTGGAGTACGATGATTTAATCTCTGGAGTACGATTTAATCTCTTGAGTACAATGATTTACTCTCTTGAGTACGATGATTTAATCTCTCGAGTACAATGATTTAATCTCTTGAGTACGATGATTTCATCACTGGAGTACGATGATTTAATCTCTTGAGTACGATGATTTAATCTCTGGAGTACGATGATTTAATCTCTTGAGTACGATGATTTAACCTCTTAAATACGATAATTTAACCCTTTATGTCCGATGTTTTAACCCTGCGAGTATTATATCGTACTCAAAGTTTAACGCATCGTACTCAAGGTGTCACAGCATCGTACTCAAGGAGTTAAGATGAAAAACATCGGGGTGGTTAATCTTCATGTGATGTATTTCCCTCTACACTACACTGTACACCTTCAATATAGTGAATATTATTTTAAACGATCCGTGTGTGTGTGTGGACGGAGAGGAGGGAGGGTGGGCCGCGGGTAAGCTAGCTACTGTATGAATAGATTGTCTGCGATGGCAACGGACAACGCAGTCAACTGAATTTATATACTGTATATATATACAAACAAATAGCTATAGACATATATATAAACCGAAAATATAGATATATAAACAAGCATAAACATCAGTAAGGATATTTTCACCAAGTTTATTATTTTAAGATCGATGTCAAAAATAGTTTTCCCCTCAATGAAACTGAAAGCTAAATCACCCTCATTGGCTCACGTTTCCCGGCCATCATAAACGGGGTAAAAATGACGCCTCCTCTCTGCCGGACGAATAGCTATACAATCCTGACTACCACCTCGTAGAAATAACACCACTATGAGGGGTTAATAACGAGATAACACGTTTTTGCACCGGATAACCCCCTCCCCCCTTAAAATAATCCTACGTTTGGCAGATCGTCTCATTAGTCAACACCAGAGCGCCGCTTCAGCCTATCCGGTACGACAACGTTTCCCTCAAGTACGGCATAAAAATACAACACTATGAACCTTGTAATACTGTACCGGTCTAGTCCCGTTTTAGCGATTTTTTTGTTGTGTTTTGTGTTATTATTGTTTATTATTCTCTATTCTGTATTTATTTATGTATTCATTGAAGAGAGAGGTATATAGTTATAGCTATTAAGAGATTAGATGATTTAAATACATAACAGGTTTATTATTTAAGTTGTGATTGAGAAGCAGACACAGTGAGGCACGAATACTGTGTGAGAGAGAGAGAGAGAGAGAGAGAGAGTGAAGGTAGTGGCAGTGAGAGGAAGGTGTGTGTGTGTGTGCGTAGTGGTCACCTGGTGTGTGTGTGAGGGAGGGCTAGTGACCAAAACAAACTTAACCTCACTGACGTTCCGGATTCTCACAGTACCATACGTTAAACTTCCCTCACAACTGAAGGCGTAAGATAACTCCTACCCCCCCCCCCCCCCACACACACACACACTTAAGCTACGACACAAACAAAGATTCCCAAAGGTTCCTAAGTTAAAAAAAATTCTTCCTTAGCCACTGACTCACTTAAGCTACTACACGAAGTTGGATTCTCTTAACTTCGTAAGCTGCATAGTTCTCTTAAGAGCTTGACTATGTAGAGGTGTGGCCAAGCGCTATCTATGCGTATGTGCTTATAACAGGACATCATGTGCGTAGAGTAGGGTTGCGTAAGACCAGGATTCATGTGTTTAAGTGGACTAGGTATGTATGTATGTATGTATAGTGTGTGTGTGTGTGTGTGTGTTTAAATAAGAGACCATGTGCGTATGACAATAAAATGTTAATGTAGGAAAAGGAGGTGTGTATGTATAAACGAGATGTGTATGTATGAATGGGAGGTGTGTGTACGTAGTGTATAAAAGTGGGTGCGTATTACAAGTCTTCAACACTAAGGAACTTCCCCTCCTCTCTCACAGGTGGAGCCATATACAACCCCCCCTCTCTCACAGGTGGAGCCATCAACAACCCCCCTCTCACAGGTGGAGCCATCAACACCCCCCCTCTCTCCCAGGTGGAGCTATCAACAACCCCCCTCTCTCACAGGTGGAGTCATATACAACCCCCTCCCCCTCTCTCACAGGTGGAGCCATCAACAACCCCCCTCCCCCTCTCTCACAGGTGGAGCCATCAACAACCCCCTCCCCCTCTCTCACAGGTGGAGCCATCAACAACCCCCCTCTCTCACAGGTGGAGCCATCAACACCCCCTCTCTCACAGGTGGAGCCATCAACACCCCTCTCTCACAGGTGGAGCCATCAACAACCCCCCCTCTCACAGGTGGAGCCATCAACAACCCCCACCTCTCTCACAGGTGGAGCCATCAACAACCCCCACCTCTCTCACAGGTGGAGCCATCAACAACCCCCCTCTCTCACAGGTGGAGCCATCAACAACCCCCCACCTCTCTCACAGGTGGAGCCATCAACAACCCCCACCTCTCTCACAGGTGGAGCCATCAACAACCCCCACCTCTCTCACAGGTGGAGCCATCAACAACCCCCCTCTCTCTCAGGTGGAGCCATCAACACCCCCACCTCTCTCACAGGTGGAGCCATCAACAACCCCCCTCTCTCACAGGTGGAGCCATCAACAACCCCACCTCTCTCACAGGTGGAGCCATCAACAACCCCCACCTCTCTCACAGGTGGAGCCATCAACAACCCCCCACTCTCTCACAGGTGGAGCCATCAACAACCCCCCTCTCTCTCTCACAGGTGGAGCCATCAACAACCCCCCTCTCTCTCAGGTGGAGCCATCAACACCCCTCTCTCACAGGTGGAGCCATCAACAACCCCCCTCTCTCTCTCACAGGTGGAGCCATCAACAACCCCCCCTCTCTCACAGGTGGAGCCATCAACACCCCTCTCTCACAGGTGGAGCCATCAACAACCCCCCTCTCTCTCAGGTGGAGCCATCAACACCCCCCTCTCTCTCACAGGTGGAGCCATCAACAACCCCCCTCTCTCACAGGTGGAGCCATCAACACCCCTCTCTCTCTCAGGTGGAGCCATCAACAACCCCCCTCTCTCTCAGGTGGAGCCATCGCAACCCCCCTCTCTCTCACAGGTGGAGCCATCAACAACCCTCTCTCTCTCACAGGTGGAGCCATCAACAACCCCCCACCTCTCTCACAGGTGGAGCCATCAACAACTCCCCCTCTCTCTCAGGTGGAGCCATCAACACCCCTCTCTCTCTCTCAGGTGGAGCCATCAACAACCCCCCCTCTCTCACAGATGGAGCCATCAACACCCCTCTCTCTCTCTCAGGTGGAGCCATCAACAACACCCCCTCTCTCTCAAGTGGAGCCATCAACACCCCCTCTCTCACAGGTGGAGCCATCAACAACCCCCCTCTCTCTCACAGGTGGAGCCATCAACACCCCCTCTCTTTCACAGGTGGAGCCATCAACACCCCCCCTCTCTCACAGGTGGAGCCATCAACAACCCCCTCTCTCTCAAGTGGAGCCATCAACACCCCCTCTCTCACAGGTGGAGCCATCAACAACCCCCCTCTCTCACAGGTGGAGCCATCAACACCCCCCTCTCTCTCAGTGGAGCCATCAACACGCCCCTCTCTCACGTGTGGAGCCATCAACACCCCCCTCTCTCACAGGTGGAGCCATCAACAACCCCCCCTCTCTCTCTCACAGGTGGAGCCATCAACAACCCCCCTCTCTCTCACATGTGGAGCCATCAACAACCCCCCCTCTCTCACAGGAGGAGCCATCTACACCCCCCTCTCTCACAGGTGGAGCCATCAACAACCCCCCCCTCACATGTGGAGCCATCAACAACCCCCCCTCACATGTGGAGCCATCAACAACCCCCCTCTCTCTCACAGGCGGAGCCATCAATAACCCCCCCTCACATGTGGAGCCATCAACAACCCCCCCCTCTCTCACATGTGGAGCCATCAACAACCCCCCCTCTCTCTCTCTCAGGTGGAGCCATCAACACCCCCCCTCTCTCACAGGTGGAGCCATCAACAACCCCCCTCCCTCTCACGACACATCCGCCTCTACCTCACGACACAGTTCGACCCAACTGCAAGTGTCAGGGTCGTGTATTGTGGTCGTGACACGTGATCAGCTGGCCGGGAACACCTGCATCCACCTCTCTCTCTCTCTCTCTCTCTCTCTCTCTCTCTCTCTCTCTCTCTCTCTCTCTCTGACTGACACCCATCATCATACAACATTCACTTACACCTGTCGGAGCCACGTCATCTAACTATACTGACAACTACAGCTGCTCATTCA